>CM030834.1:23623938-23641438 GCA_018105865.1 Metaphire vulgaris
TAAATACAGAATACAGTACGTCCAATTGCTGCCATTTGCATATGTGTACCTGATGTTGACGCGAATGCTTTCCCTATTCTGGCTCTTCTCACGATCGTTGTACACATAGGTTGCTTCGGGTCCGAGCATCTCCTGGCCACCGGTCATGAGTCGTGTCGTCACCGTTTCTATTCCACAAACTTTTGCCCCTGTACAGGACAATCACAAAAATCAGTTTCTAATTTGGTGGGGTAGGGGGGGTTTAAACCCCTCCACTCTCACTAATTACTGTCTGGTTGAGGCAAACTTGGGGGCGGTTGTAGTCCAGAGTCTTTCTGCGATTTTTGAAAAATCGACTGATGGCGTAAATTTAATGCAAATGTAAAACAGGTGACGAACACAATTGTAACGGAAACAACAATTTCTTTGATAAAGAAACACAATTCTGTCTCAACGAATTTAACTGGGAGATAATAATAAGTCTTATCAGTGTCATCAGTAATTATAAAGTTTGACCGGTGGTTCATCATTGTACTTTCTGGATATCGTAAAAATTCCTCAAAACAGTGCAAACTGCAAAAATTCAACTTGAGGAAAGAATTAACGAATACGACAATAAACACCAAAGACAACTCTCAATATGAACCCAATGGCGAATAACGCTGTGAACAGAGTCGATTAACCGAATACACCCATGAAATTTTCACCTCAGTTTTCAACAAAACACATATTCACCCGAATACGAAAGCCAGGCATTAGCCTTGTCTTCCAGTTGTCTCAGATCCTCGAAATGTCCGTCGAGTGGAACTGGCGGTTCCGCTTCCTCCGACGGAAGGCTCAACGCGCGCCTCAGCTGCAAAGGAGTGAAGACCTTGTAGAAGAGCTTCTTCGGTATGACCTCGCCCGCTCCACCGGCGGCGCCAGAGCCGCCACTGGCCGGAGAGACGACCTGGTGGTAGACGATGCGCAGCACCTGGAAATACTCGGTCTTCTGGTGCCCGAGGCTTCCATATGCGCTGCCGTGCTCCTTGTAGTTGCAACGGTCCCAGAGAGTCGACTGTGAATCCACATTATCTGCAGCAGCAGCAGCAGCAGCAGCAGCAACAAAAGTACAATGTATGTACACAATAGACACACACACACACACATAAAACTTTGCTTAACCCCTTAACTGGGGGATCCCGGATATATCCGTCCATTTTACATTGAGTTACAGTTAAATACACGGTTAAGAGGTTAAAACTTTATTTAAACTTTATATGCAAAAATTACCAGATAATCTAAATATTTAGACTTCAGTATTCTGGAACATCAAATCTACAAAACTGCAACAAAACCAAACATTTGGTAACTCTACTTTCGGGTCTGGTCCTGTCATCTAACAACAGCGTACCTTGCTGGGGACTGCACTGTATGGTCACAGTTCATTTCATAAACAACCACATTGTAATTTACAGTGGCTACAGAGACTTGAAACGGACTTTCTCACCTTTCTTCACCTTAACGAACAATCCCTGGGCATTGATGAACTTGAGGTTTGGATTTGAGTGCAACCATCTTGCCGCTTTGCGCCAGAGATCGGAGAAGATTTCGTAGCCGTGGTTGTGCGGAGTTCGCTGGTCGCAGGCGGGGATGAAGTCACGAAATCCTAGAAGACCAGAGTTTAAACGTCTTTCAAATGTACCGTGAATTTTCCAGATAAAGCTTTTACGGTAAAGAAAAGAACATTTAGCTAAGCAAAATTATACTCAATTTTGCTATTATTTTCAAACACAGTACACTAATATTGGCAGCTTAATTAAAAGAAGTACTGATCCAAACAAGTATTTAAACACCCAAATACATCATTACTCAACGACATGCAATGTAGCAATAAGCAATTCTGTTTTCTAAAGTGCCTATAAATTCAGACTATTGTCTGTCAGTTCAATTTTTAATAAATCGATTTAAAAAGTACAAAAGGTCATATAGAAATGATTCAACATCCATAGACTTATATGCCATATAATTTGGCAAAGATTATTTCTCAAATTTCCACAGTGGCAAAACTTGACATGTATTAAGATTTATTATTAAGGAACCAAAGAACATTAACATTCAACATTGCCTATATCGCCGTATTTCTGTTCCTCGGGACCGTCTTTCTTGAAGATGTAAAGAAGCCGTACGAACGATACGAAGTCACGTGACTTATCGGGCTGCTCAATCCAGAAGCAGACATCTGGATCGCTGATGTCGCCGAGCATGTGAAGAGTTTCCAACTTAACGATCTTGCCTACGGTAACAAAAAAACGCGAAATATATACGCGCAATAGCAACCTTCAGTAATTCCAAAGTGCTATACTGCTAGTCTACAGTTTCCATCTAGGATCCCCTGGATTTGACCTGGATCTTGAATGATTTTGATTTGGTGTGCCATCGGCTGATGCTTCTACACATTATGAAGAGGCGCTATAGAAGCTTAGAATTAGATTAGATTTGATCTGAATCAATCAAATAACCACAAATCATCAATCAAATGACCATAGATTTATGCAATCTAAAATATCAATATAGTACACAAATTTTAACACACACATGCACACACACATATGTATATATAGTCTATTTTACAAAATCTTATAACAGTCTTAGCCAAAAGCTGAAATTCTTTAAAAATAGCCATTAGTTTAGATGCTTTATTTAAAGAAGGTTGCTCTATCTTTACCGGCCACATTTCGTTTGAACATATCCCCATTTATTTTTGAAAGCAATGATGGAAAGGCGTCTGATTTTCCCTCGAGCGTGTAGTTGATGTAGCCCAATTTGAAGGGGCCTGGGCTGGCCGCCGGTTCGTAAAAATTCTCGTCGTATACAAAGTACCACACCCTACACCACAATTACAGAGATTCAGAACAATGCACGGTAATAAACAGCATTGTAATGCAATCAATGGACATTTGAAGTGACAGATGCCACCAAGATTTTGCAAATATTAAACAAAATAAACTGTAGCTATATAAGTTATATAAGCAATTGCACAGACAAAATCTGAGATGCACCAATATCTTAACCCCTTAACTGGGGATCCCGGATATATCTGTCCATTTTACATTGAGTTACAGTTAAATACACGGTTAAGGGGTTAATATGCTGACTATGAATACAAACTATGAAGACAGAGAAGGATGGACTAAGGAGAAAAGCATTCTGGCCATACTGTGTGTATAGTCTACTGTCTAATAAGTAGGTCATGACCTGCTCTTATTTTAGCATGGCCTGTTCTTATTTTTGCCTTGCAAGGGTGCATACAGATAAAATCGTGACCAAAATATGACTACCTACGTTAAGCCCAATAACAATGTCTGTTTAATTACTACTGCCTCAGCATATCCTGTTATGTGATGAGAAATAAAGATTGCATTGATGAGCGTACAATGTTCCAATCTGTGTGGTATTTTATTTAACACGACGGCCATAATTCTACAGCGTCTCTTGCTACTCAATCACGTCAACCATTTCCTGAACACATTTCTTCCTCCTAGCGAGAAGAATTTTTCAGTGAAAATCGCTAATAAACTATTTTCAATTATTAATTAGTTTAAATCTTTGTCAAATTCTCCAAATTCATCCTGCGAATCAAAACAAGAGAATCAGAAAAGTAGTTGGTGGCGGCAGCGATGATGATGATGCTGATGATGTTGATGACGTACCTAAGACCCCGATATATTTTGGTTTTCTTGTCAGAGTGCATGCTCTTCTGGAGTATACCACTGTCGGTGAAGATTGGTCGGTCGATGGACATCCATATCACAGTTTCAAAGGAAAACACGAGGGCCTGTTGGTTCTGGATCGACCATTGATTTGCACGCTCAATCAGTGACCTGGAAATGACAACGACAGGAAAATGGTCAGGAAAGTGTCACATGATTGAAAAGAAAACTGGAAATGACAACCATAGACAGGAAAATGGTCTAATGGTAAACTTCAGACTGTGTTATTCATAGTACACTTGATTGAAAATCTTAAAAATGCATAATGATTATCAATAGCATTTTTCATATTACCACTGTTTTCAATTCAACAATAACAGTGTTGCATGCGGTAACGCATAAATGTCTAAATAGTTTTCACGTTTCGTTACAACTTACAAGTAAAATTTCTCATCGCCAAATCCATATCTGTTTAATTCTTCACAACTTCCCGTATTTAGTAAATTTGACAATGACAAATTGTAGGTCTAATGGTTGTTTGAAAACTTGAACTTTCTTACACTGAACAAGTTACTTAAGACTGGTATATCGGAATATTTATTCATAGTACATAAAAGATTCATGAATGTGAATGAATCTTAAAAATGCATAATGATTATCAATAGCATTTTTAAAATGTGATTTATATTGTTGATGATTCCGTCTGTCACGGTACTTTTTACTTTTTATAAAGATTTAAAATGTAACTGTTTTCAATTCAACAATAACTTTTTACTACTACATCTATCAATCGATCAACTCAAACTCAGTACTTCATACAACATCAACAATAACTACTACTACATCTATCAATCGATCAACAACTTCTATAGCATCACAGTCGTAATGCCCATTGCGTCACCCGATGGCACACCAAATCCAATCCAAATTCCAGCCAGGTCAAGCCACACAATCCCAACTAGATGCTCTAGTCACCTTCTTTATTCTGTTAATATAGCATCTAGGGCCAAAATCAATCAGGAGATAAAGATGAAGAAAAAACAATATCATTTGGACATCTTGCGGAAAATGTCGTTTTATGCAAAGAACAGCACAGGTCATAGTTTTGTCTAGAAATCGTAGAAATTCGACAGAAAAACCGACGAAAATCGTTCATATTCGTCCTCCTTCTTGCTGTTCTTGACACAGTTCGGCACGAAATCCTGATGCCGCAGCTTCCACTTGAGCACGTTCGTGTTCTCCAGCGTCAGTCCTGGCAGAAATATCCGGTCGTCGTTCATGACAGCGATGGAGCTCCCGGACAGGTTGTTGTTCCTTTCGTTCGTCAACGGCCCGGCGACGGAAAGCGAACTCGCGGAGCCCGGGACCACTTTCGAATCGGCGGGCAAAACCGGAACCCCGATCAACCGCTTGTCTGCCACCGACAGCGGCCTGCCTCTTTGATTCATTTGTTCGCTGACTGCAACAAAGACAACGAAAGCAGAACTGTCAGTGTCAGTTAATAATACTACATATTAATGGTATTAAATTAAGAAATTTGGGGCATAAGCGGCATAGTTCGCTAGATTCTAGACCTTTCATTCGTTCGTTTACAATCGTTTGCTCTCTCGTTCACTGAATTACTGAGTATATCCTGATCTGTCAGCTATTTCAGTCGCTGAGTAATTTATTTATTTATTTATTTATTTGAATGTCCATCTGTTGAATATACTAATTATACCAATTAGTCTGCTAATTACCGGTAATTCGTGTCTTTCAAATTGCTTCCGCTGTTATATTATGAGATTATCGTTATCATAGGCATAAACTTCCATTAGGCCCCTAGGTTCGAGCCCCCTCCACTTTTGGGAGACTACCATAGGGAGGGGGAAGGTATAGGGGTAGGGACCCTTACATTTTCATCCAAGTTTACGCCAGTGAACATTATCCAATTTAAACACAGCTGTGTTCAGTCAATAACAGTGCAACAAGTGCAGAAGTGGTTATTGACAATCTATTAATAGTAACAGCATAAAATGAATAAACGTCAGGATATTTCCAGTCCTCTGACGTCACCCATAAAACTAAACCTCTGACAAATTAAAGCAATCAGATCCACATACAGCAAGGCGCCTAATTCAGCCAAAACCCCTAGCTGAACAGGATTCTACACTGTGTCCAGAAAAAAGGGAACCCCTAAACATATCGCGTTAACCACCTCGAATCTGCACCGATTTAGACAAAATTTTAAATACATAAAGAGACATCTATTTCTATCATAAGTGCAAAATTTCATTATAATCGTTTTATTCATTTGTAATTTTTGCGGTCAGCTGTCACGGATTACAATTTTCTGCCTATTCAGTATTCATTGGCCGATGTCATTTCATGAGGCTACTATCCCAATCTCTCAAACAATACCCTATCGACTACAGGATGCTATCAAAACAGACATATAATATCAACAATACAAGAACAATATCAACAATACAAGAACAATATTTCATTGACCTGAGCGGGGCTAAGCTGGGCAGGGTTTCCACAGAATAAATATTGTGGCTTCCAATCATGGAGAATAGGGAGGGGTTGCAGCTGCATATAAAAAATTGTCCTCTGGATAGGCCCCTGTCACTGCCCCCCGCATTTGCAGATGCCTGGTCCCGCCCTCGTAAATGACTGTGATTGGCTTCACACTCTGATGATGATGGCGATGATGGTGATGATGATAATGATGGTGGTGGTGATGATGATGATGATGATGATGATGATGATGATGATGATGCTGAAATTTTACATAGCAAAAACAAAACTGCCAAAGCAACAGTGCACACATGTTGCACAGAGACAATGCCGAATTTATTCCATTTACCGTTAAATGTAGAAAAAATATTGCAGTAAATCCAATTTTCACTCCACTAGAGGCATCAGCAAAATGAAAAAGTTCCAATGTTCTGTTTTTTTCTTTAAAATATTTCTTGCAAAGTTTGAATTAAACGAAGACAGATCCAACAAAAATCCATTTAATAATTAACCAGACATCGGTTTTTAGATAAACACTCGACTAACGAGGCGTTTGTTTTACTTGGTTTTGCTATAGCTCCAGTGCAATCCGATCGGCAACTTCTAATATTAATTAAGAAGCAAAGTGCACCGGATTTTAAAGCACAAAACCGCGTGCACAACACAAAACCACGTGGTCTTCGTGTGTACGCCGACTGCACGCCGGCGAGCGCCAGGCTGTACGCCTCCAATAAGTACAATTCACATCAAGTACAATAACAAAAACAAAATGCTCAGTTAATTAATTGACAAGATTACGAAAAGCATCCTAAACTATTGCGTTAATTTTAAAACGCAAAATTTCAATGAGGTGAGTAAAGCTGCAACTATAAATGTTTTGATTTTAAAGAGTTTAATTTAAGTCAGTGATAGCAATTCGCACCCTACGGGATGCTGGAAACTTAATATCTAGGCGGCGAGGAACGTTGATACACTTTTTGATAAATAATTAATTAGGCGCTGCTCGTTTTGGTTTCTATGCAAAGGCTTGCATGTCAACCGATGAGAAATCATGGACAAAAAGTCCATCAGAAATGTTTTATTCTGCAAAATTACAGCAAAATGGCAGCACGAAATTTAGAAGTAAAATATTCAGCCTAATAACAAACTGGTTGGGAATATGGGACGATTTATATACAAGACCATAATAATCATAATGCACCGTGGTGACATGTGAGTGCTCGGAGATCATCATTGTCATCACCAGTGGCGTAACCAGGATTCCAAAATAGGAGGGGGATTCACTGTGCACTACTTCGACATTTTTCGGCCCAAAAGACTCTTGACGATCAAAAAGGTCGTCGTCTCAAACGAAGTCTTTGTGTGTAGTTGCATGGGTCTGCAGAAGAGCAAAATGCGCCTAAAATCCTTCAGCATATAGGTCTGTGTTGCAGTCTAGTTGGAATTTTTTGAAAGGGGAGGAAAAACTCGAAACTCGCTCATGTCTGTTCGTGTCTTTATTGCTTCTCTGAAATTTCGCCACGATGAAAAATTACCAAACAAAATTTTTGTGGTGGTTTGGGCGGTAATGTCTCATGTGCCCCCCTCGTCCCGCAATAGACTCGCCTATGGCCCAGCCTATGCTTGCTGCTGAAAAAAGCAGAATGTAAACATGTAGCAGATTAACCCCTTAACTGCGGACAACGGATATATCCGTCCATTTTACATTGAGTTACAGTCAAATACGCGGTTAAGGGGTTAATTAATGATCAATTCGACTCACTTAGTTTGAGGTACCGGCCTTCGCAATATTCTCCGTATGCATTCAGCAATATTACCGCGTAGGCGCTTCTAGCTGTATTTCTTGGGGTGGCAATTCCCAGATGTTGCCGCTGTAACAATCTTTCTTCTGCTGTTGGCTTCTTGTCACAATTGCCGTATCCCTTGTAAGATTGTCATTTTGTTGATCTTAGATCAGATCATTTCGAAGTCTAAACTTGAAGGTGTTTCGATGTTAAAACGAAAATAAATAATATTAGTAAATAAAAAAAGATTGTGACGTCTATAATTGTGTTATCTCGTCCTTTTATCTAGCGCTTTCGTTTTTTAAGCCTGGCGTTTTCTTTATTGCAGACCATAGTGCATAGATATCCATTATCCATGCACTATGTTGCAGATAATAAAATGTTGATTTTGAATTTATATAGCGCTTAGAATATGCTGCACTTGGCGCAATTAATAGGCAGAACATGGTTTTCGACGCATTGAGCAACAAAGAAACGCAAATTATTATCGGGTGATTTTGAAAAATGCATTTTTATTGCACGATGACGTCGTGTTCTAATTATAGCAACGGCGATAATGCGATTTCTGTGAAGACATCGATAACAGTATAGGCCTATGCTCGCATATTAATTGGAGAGCAGAGATGCAGCAGATGCTTAAAACAGAATTTATTTTCGATAAAACAATTATTTAGAATACCATTGTCATGATTATAAAATTCGGTAAACCAGGCGAGTCTCTGATATTCTTTAGCCAGGTTAGCCTTCATAGACCTATGAAACAGTTTCTGAGGAAGAATAATATTTAAGTTCGCCGCGTCCAAATCCTTATAATAATCAAGCACACCTGTAACACTGTACACCTTACTTAGCCTCCTAAACCACTTAAAATCACATTATTATTATTATTATTATTATTATTATTATTATTATTATTATTATTATTATTATTTTATTATTCACATACTGATAGGTATGCCCACTGTGATCAGGGGCTGTCTATTAATTATGTCAACAATTTTGGGCAATTTTCGATCCCCCCCTTGTCAACACTGTCAACTTTCAGTGACCTCCTATAATCATGTCAAAAACTTTTGACCCCTCGCACTAAGACCAGTGACGGGTCCCCTAAAAAGTTTAGAAGGTTATTATTTTTGCAGCGATGAGACCTTTTCCTCTTTCTTTTGTTTATCGAGTGTCATAATGTGATGATGATGACCTTGTTTTTTGCTTGTCAGTTTATTACAATAGAAAAATTCCATTGTAATAAATAGTATTCCACTATTTCATGAAATTTCCTATTGTTTATCATTTGTAAAAAAATGAAATTGTTGACGTCAACTTCTCTTGACCCCCTCCCCTTGTCAACAACTGTCAAACTATTTCAAACTCCCTCCCCTAATTTGTTGGCGTAATTAATGGACAGCCCCTCAAATTCTTGGGCAAGCTACAGTAACTTCAGTAGATGCAAACATCATTATTCTTGAAAATGCGATTAGCTGCATGTTACACATTCCTAAGCACAGCGGTCAAATCTCTGGCGTATTAATTAGCTCGTGGCGTAGCCAGGGTACCAGAATGTGGGATCGGGTAAATTTCGACTGATCATACAAGGGAGTTTAGGGGCGTCGTGTCACCCAAAAATTTCGGGGGATATATTAGATTAAACCCGATCTTGCAGCAATCGCCCCACCCCACCCCCCACCCCGCCCCCATCCGCCGATAAGAGTTGTCACAGTTTTGACCGAATCTCGCAACTAGCTAGCTTAGGCTCGTGTATATGGAGGTCTGGCCCCACTGTATCCCCTCGTAGCAGGGCTATTTCTAGGATTATCAAATTAGCGATGTCGGTAAATTCTGAGGGTCCCCTGAGAAAAAGTCTGACAAGCAAAAAAATGTCATCTCATTGCTGAGATTGGGGGGGGGTGTCGGTCTCAAATTGGAGGGAGGGGTATTGGGGCGGTGTTAGGGGTGTCAAGCTGTACCCGCCTCGTAGCTACGCTAATATTATTTGCAACCGAATATTTGTTGCAATTGGAAAATTGTTTACGGAGCAAGTGTACAGTTTCGATTGTTAGTAAAACTTAAGCTTACAAGATCGTAGGTTAGGCCTATATACCGTAAGGATCTGTAGGCCTACGATCTCCATTAGTCTTTTAAAAATTACAATGTTCAGTTTAAAAGAGCAGACCGTATTATAGGCCTACACATGTAGTACATGCTGAAAATGTCCGTCTGTTTTTAAAAGCCTGCATGTGCGATATCATGGCGAAGAATTTTCTGAGATTTTGTATTTTAAAAAATTCGGTTAACGCGGCTGAAAGTTGTGCGTCGAGTGTTCTAGGCTTTGGATTCAGTCGTTCCGAAAACAGAATTCTCGAAAACCAGATTCGGTCCATCGGCTCCATCGGAGGAAAACGAAACACTGCGCCCCTGAACGAGACAACCAAAAATCATTATACTACCTGTACAGTACAAGACAATCAAAGGCATTAAACGACCAATCAGGGCCTGTTTTAACGTGCAGTGATACACAACATGTGCAGTGATACAATGAAAATGTACAGTGGTAAAATGCAAATTGTTTTGCTTTGTGCAGTGATACATTTTCCGGACGACCTTTTCTTGGTTTTTGCGCGGATGGCCACAAATTTTCTGAGTTTAGTGCAGTGATGAATTTTTCTTAAAACTGTCCTTGCGAACAATGAATCCTCCCAGTCAGTAACAATTTACTAACAAATGTCTATATACGCTATTACTTTACAGACTTTTGTATTCTGTAAGCTTCAAAATGCTATACAGGAATACGCTACCGTAACACTGTGTAATAAGCTGTAATAAACATGCTCATATTCACATGCTTATCGATCGTAATTATTTGTAAATCCTAATTTTACGGTGAATAGAGTGCAAAGATGACGTAGAACCCGTAAAGGTCCGAAGGCCGGACTAAAGTTAGACTCGTTTTAGGCGGGAGGACTAATGGTGGCCTGACTGACCCTTGACGCGGTGTCATCGTCTTCGTGTCTTTTGTAGCGGAATTCTCGCAAAGATTGAAACCAACCTCTGAAATATTTACGAACCTGAACAACATACTCCGAGTAATGATTCTTACAGTGTAATAGGCAATGAGTCTTACAGTGTAATAGGCCTATACTTATCGTTAAATATACCGGACCGGACACGGCAAGTGTAATAAGTCACGTGATGTTAGGCCTGTTTAATTTATGAAAGTAGTAAGTAAGTAAGGTGGCGTGTCATGCCTACCTCTTCCATCCAACGACGGCCAGTATGACGGCGATGATGAGTACAGAACAGAGGACCACTGGAAGGGCGATGGCCAAATCCCTCGACCCTACGACATCACACATGACGTCATCTCGTTGTCAAAACATTCGACAGCAAATAGACACTATTAATACGGCAGGTCTAGGCTTATATTCCACGGGATAGATGGAAGAGGGAAAGAACAAAAGGTCCACTGGCTCCCAACCTTCGAACATTATCAGGGGCGTAGCCAGGAATTTGATTTGGGAGGGTATAAATATTTTGGGTGGGTATAGATCTTAACTATAAACCACATAAACCATATAAACCACATATAACCACATGCAAATCACATAAAAACTTTAAGGTAGACTGATTTTGGGGGGTATATATACTGATATACCCCTCCCCGTCGCTACGCCCCTGAACATTATAAGGGGGATCCACGTCTGCCCCTCCCCTCCCCTCCCCCATTTAGCGTATTTCGATGCAATTTATTGAAAACCAGATTTGTAGAAAATGTCAAAGTCGAGGCAAAGGAATTCATCTTCAAAAAAACAGTGCCCTATAGCCAAAAATCCCCCCCGACTCATTGGCGTCGCCAGGAATTTTGGTGGTGGAGGGGGGAAAGGGGGCTGACGTGTGAGATTCCTTACCCCACCCCACACACACACCCTCCACAGAAAACCTTCTCACCGGATTTGCGCCAATCTGGTGGTAGGTGGTCTAGGGGCAGGTTGGGGGGGGGGAGGAGCAGTCGTCCCCATTTGCCTTCCGTGGCGACGCTAATGCCCCCACTGTACCAGTAAAATTCTATAAAAAGACCAATCAATTTATTGTGCTTAAAGACAGGTCCTTGTAAAGTCAAACCCAAATGGTGGGGGGAAGATTTTTTTAAGGACCTGAATCTCCTCCTCCTCCTCCATTTGGCTCTGGTCCTCGTGGTCCTGCTTCGGTTGACGAAGAAGTCGTAGAAGCGGTGGCTGCAGGCGCTTCGGTCTCCGGTCCCATCGAAGAAGGCGGAGACGGAGACGTAGACCCGGATGGCACGTCGACCGGCAGCGGTGAAGGGGCGCTGGAAGACGAAGGGGCGCTGGAAGACCGTGAAGGGACCGATGACGCAGAGGACACCTGTTGCGGAGCCGTGGAAGGGGCAGACGGAGTGTATGGAGGACTTGAAGTCGTTGTTGTTACCGGAAGAAACGAGAAATACGCAGGAGATGTTGACGATGCTGATGGCGTCGTCAAATATTGGCAACGGTTTCCATCGAATCCTGAAATGAAAGTTTAAAAATAAATCGACATAAGTTTCACCCGTTAAAAAGTAAATTTAGACTGAATTTCTGTTGAAATCGACCTCTTTTATCCACAGTGGCGTATTTAGGGGATATGCTCCTGATCCATAGCGTACCCCTTTGGTCTTTGGCCTTTGGCCTTTGGCCTTTGGCCTTTGGTCTTTGGCCTTTGGTGTTTGGTCATTCCCTTCGGTTGCACCGCAAGATATTTTAAAATTTGTTTTAGGAGCTATTTGCTTCATAACTTAATTTGTGCAATTAGTAAAAATGTAGTAAAGTTATTATTATTTCTATCGTTACCAGGTGCACAGTTGCAGACCGGCTGTCTATCGGTGCCGATTATACAGTAGCCGCCGTTGTCACAGGAGCACAAGCGAGGCCGTTCAAGGAAAGACCAAGATGGCGGAACTAATAACACCAATAGAGAAACTGCTAGAATCGTTCAACAAAATACAACCATCGAAACAACTCCAGCACAACTAAGCAAACGACTAAGAAGCTTCTGTAGCGCCATTTTAGGGATTTTTGATTCCTCTTCACCAAAACTGCGTCTACCTTTGAATGCTGTCGACTTACAACAACAGTGGTTTTCACGCAGGCTTACTTAGCCCCATAAGCCACTAAATCACATTATTATTATTATAATCATCATCATCATCATCATCATCATCATCATCATCATCATCATCATCATCATCATCATCATCATCATCATCATCATCTTCATCATCATCATCATCATCATCATCAACATCATCATTATTATTATTATTATTATTATTATTATTATTATTATTATTATTATTATTATTATTATGAATGTGCGCAAAATGGCGATTAGTTACCTTGAATGTTGCAGGCCGGAGAGTTGAATAAGCGAGTGTCGTCTGGACAGGTACACTTTGTATTGCCATTGGGCTGCAGTAAGCACATCTGACACCGCTGATACTGACACGGATTGAAAGCTGGAAAGACAGTGATCACGTGTCATTCTGACGTAAGTGCAGAGACTGGGGAAGGGAGAGGAAACTAGGAACTGTTGGCGTCGAAACCCAAGTTCCCCAAGATGGTCCGCGGATTAATTTTAAATCCGCCAAGACTGTAAACTAATAAACTTAGTAAGAAGGCAAGAGCGTTCTGCAAATGCCCCAAGAATTTTTCTTTAAATGAATGTGCTCACTCCTCGGTTTTGTATCTAACCTAGATTTGAAAAGACCATAAACACCTTTAAATATCCAAGAACCAATGCAACCATGAGTTGTATTGCCCACTAAATATTCGAAGAGGCAAACAGAGGCGTGCCTAGGATATGACAGTCAGGGGGGGCAGCGACACTTTAAGGGAAGCGCCAAAAACTCAGTTACCTGGCCTTCTACTCAGTGTAGAAAACGAAGAAACTGAGAAAACTGACTTTCAGGGGGCACATCATCATAGAAGAGTTCGCATCAGTAAAAGCAAGAAAAGCGCATCTGTAGTTTCAATCTTGTGCCACGATAAAATAATTTGTTAGCCTGCTATTTTAATTTTTACCCCTGCCATGGGCGTCAAACACCCTAGGCACGCCGCGGTAGGCAAATAAGTCCTGACATCCTTGTCTCAAGGGTAGAGCACATAGCACACGGCCGTCGACCTGTATAGGTACTGGTACTGGTACTCACTGGTACTGTTGTAACGCATGGCGTGTGTGTAGCGAATTGGTCCTGCGCTCGAGAGGCGAGTAAGAAAGCGCGAGTAGTTGTTGTAACCGACTGTTGCGGACAGAATCATATTCCGAGTGGATGTCGTCCAGTAGATGTTCCCGGCAAAGACGTCAATCTTGTAAGGACCGGCGGCTGAAAGACATAACGAGTAGGGAACCACGATGCAATACAACACACACACACACACACACACACACTACGCTATCTACGTGTATTATAGAGAAGTTAGAAGAGCGGTGTAACAACGCTGGACGGTGGAGCAGAAGGTCGCGGGTTCAATTCCCGCAGGAGCCCTAAGGTCGACTCAGCCCCCCTCGCTAGAGGGCGGTGGTAAACGCAGGAGCGGGGCTATCCCAATTTTATTCTAGAGCGTTCGAAATGCCACGAAAAATGTGAGCCGTTTGAAAAGACATTAGGGGCCGTCCATATAGTACGTACGCAAAAAAGTCATATTTTCAACACCTCTCCCCCTGTTGAACACCGTACATTTTGGTTAAAAATTGATACCCTGTTTGACATTAGCCTGCAGATGGACTATTCCTATAGTACTATTCCTATAGATATGCAAAAATTCAGAAGAGTGATGAAACGAATTATATCGACATTTTCTTGTGTCCCCATCTTCATAACAACGAATGGATTTCTTGCGTACAGTAGTTTAGTAAAGATGACAAAGACCTAGACTCTAGTCCTATTTTTATCTAAAGACGACGCATCTAACTGATCGCATCCGGTGCAGTTTTCTCCGTCGCGACCTCCTCTCACCCGGTGCAACGACGACGGTCCTGTCGGTTCCGTCGAAGCGGATCGACTCGATGACGTCCTTGCTCTGATCGGCCCAGAACACCCGTCCGATGTTATAGTCGATGGACAGCCCCTCCGGCTGGAGGACCCCGTGCCCCACGAACACCGCCATCAGGTCGCCTCCCATCGTCATCGACAATATGCACGGCGAAGACGGATAGTCGTTCACGAAGTACAACATACTGTACACCGAAGCAATAGTTACACCATCAACAGTAGCCTACTACAGTAAAACTTCGCTAGAACGAAATCGGTTATAACGTATCGCCGGCGATTGGCTGGGGTCGATGTGGTGCTAGGAGCTGTCCATTAATTGCGTCAATAAAATGGGGGGGGGTTCGAAAACGCTTGACAGTTGTTGATAGAGGGAGGTCAAGAGAAGTTGACGCCAACAATTTCATTTTTTAACAAATAATAAATTTCATGGATTACTATTTATTACGACGGAAAGAAGCCTGGTAAGCAAAAAAAGGTCATCACCACCAGATTTTGACACGTGATGAGCAAAATAGGGGAAAGGTCTCATCACCGCAAAAATAATAACCTTCTAAACTTTTTAGGGGGATCCGTCACTGATAATAGGGGGAGGGGCAGAAGATTTTTGCATAATTACAGCGGGGTCACGGAAAGTTTGACAGTTGTTGACAGAGCAGTCAAAAATTGCCCAAAAATTGTTGACGAAATTAACCCCTTTACTGGCCATTTATTTGCAGCATAATGTAAAATGGACGCATATGTGCGTCACGGCCGGTGAAGGGGTTAATGGACGACCCTTTAGCGCAGATAAGAAGCACTTGAAAAGGTCGTTCTTACCACAGAGCTCAATACTGACTAGAAGTTATTAAATTCTAATTGAATTCTATGGTCGTTACCCGTAGGCGGGGTTAACGGCGATGCTGTTAGGAGAGAAAGCCACGCTTTCGTTGAACTGAAGTGTCTTTCTCAGCATGTAGACATTTTCGTTCGTCACAAAAACTCCGTTTGTTTCCGTCCAATAGATGTTTCTAGACAGACGGATAAAACATTCCGCATCCGTAATAGTCTATTACAAAGTGATAGACAATCTATTTTCACCGCTTCCTCGTTCCATCGTCTGCCTCGTGCTAAAAATAGACCAGTGCATCGAGGAGTGAGTGGGGACACGCTCGTTGCTCGTTCTAAGAAATAAAGTGCAAAGGCACGGGGCACTTTAGCAAGAAATGCTGAGTGTCTTGCCCTACCCCACTCCCAAAAAATCGTGCAAGGTGCAACATAACATTTCGGATTGCCGAAATTCCGATTCAGTTTTTTAAAATTGACGTTTAATATATATATATATATATATATATATTGAGAGAGAGAGAGAGAGAGAGAGAGAGAGAGAGAGTTTCCTAATATCTGAGCATAACGTTGTTCTCATTGGACGAGTTGCTGCTGTCATTTTATATTATTGTTGCTACAGTAGACCCTATACACTGTAGGTGACATAATTTCATAATGGGCGGAGTTTGATGGCAAGGCGACGTCATTTTTGACTCCCCGTCAATTTTGACGGGCAATCAGCTAGTTATTAATAAGACAACTTATATAGCGCCGCAGCAGGCTATAGAGTCCAACACCAACATAGGGTCTACCATGGGGGGGGGCCCCCGTACCTGGTCACCCAGTCGAAGGCGATGCCCCTGGCGCCGGATACGTTGCGCAGCAGCTGTACGAAGGGCAGCTGGGAGCTGTCCGAGGGCAGGGCCGCCCTCCGCATCGACCCGTCGTTGACCCAGTAGACGTGACGGTTGAGGGCGTCGACGTCAATCGACCGGACTTCGTCACTGATGACGTCATCGTCCGGCTGAGACGTGACGCCGATAGTCTCGAATATCGTCATGTTCATCGCACGGATCTGGTGCCCGATGCTGTACAGCAGCGCCCCCTTCAGTCCTACAGTCAAATGATGATGATGATGATGATGATGATGATGATGATGATGATGATGATAATGATTAGAATAATGGTGATGATTATAATGATGATGATGATGCCGATATCTCGTCGGCCAGTGAATAGACAGAAAACTGTAATCTGTAATTAGCTGACCGCAAAAGTTACAACCGCCCAAGCGAGTAAACGTAATCTAAAGAAATTTTGCGCTGGTTACACGCATAGAATGTCTCTGTGTTTTTAAAAGTTTGTCTAAATCGGCGCATTTTAGAGGTAGTTATTTTGATATGTTTAGAGGTTCCTTTTTTCGGACACAGTGTATATATATATATGTATATGGATGTGTATATATATTTGCGTGACGTTAGGCGCCTGATTCCTGTTGGCGACAAACGCTAGATACGGTGACGTCATCATTCGACTGGTTACCGTCGTTAGGGACGCATCGTCTCCCGTCGCCAAGGATGTCGAGGAAGCCAGGAGAGCAGACGCACTGATAGGTGAAGTTGAAAGATATCTTCCGATTGACGCACGTCTGTGGACACCAGTTGGCACTGAGGGAGGCACATTCGTCGAGGTCTATAGGC
>CM030834.1:23646438-23648938 GCA_018105865.1 Metaphire vulgaris
TGGGTCCCAACTGGGGGCAATGGGGGCAGGCTCTCAATAAGGTGGGGGGCCCAGGCTCCGGTGGAGCCGCCACTGCACTGAAGGTGGGGTGGTTGTGGGTGCTGTTGGCCAGTGGATGGAGGGGGCAGCTCACCGACAAATCGAAAACTAAAATTTTTTTGAAAAATCAGTAGTCTCAAAATTGGGGGGGGGGTGGAATCGAATCTTCGTCTTTGGGGACAGAAAAGAAGGAAGGACGGGGGATGGATAGACCATAATCACCCTCCTCTGTTACTATCAGAGCATCTCTTATGTCGATTCATACTTAATCAATAATTACATAGACAGACAGGCAGACACACAGACAAATAACAAGATATTGTAGTAGACAAGCACAACATTTTCTGAAATACTAACTGCATGTTGTGACATTTTCATCGGAGTTGTCGCCACAGTCGTTAATAAAGTCGCACACCCATCTACGGAATACACGAACCAAGCACATGAAGACAGTTACTGTACACAGCAAAATCACTGCTTTATAGGCCTATACAGTACATGGAATATAGCATCGACAAGACACAGTGTTTAGTTAGTTGGGGATATTTAGGCTCTATTAAACTGTTCTTTGTGGGTTCGACTATAAACAGACTGCCCATTAACCCATTAACAAAGAATATACATATTCCAAGAATTCTTATTTTTATTGAACAACGTCTTGAACACCGCAAGTCAATATCATTATAATTAATCGAATTGGGGAAAATAGTCGTACCTGAGCGGAATACATCTCCTGTTATTGCACGTGAAGTCGCCCTGCTTGCACATTAGGCAGTTCTCCGGTAATTCGTCGGAATTGTCGCGACAGTCGTTGTTACCGTCGCAGAACGACGATGACGGTATACAACGGTAGCTATTGGGACACAACTGGTACCCGACAAGACACCGATTGTCGGCTCGATACTTCCCTGAAAATGCGCTTCAAAAATTACCATCCAGACCACAAATAGAAAGATGAGGCAAGATCTGTTCTTAACCCTAACCCTAAACACAACCGTAATCCCAACTCGTTAACGTGAGGCAGGGAAATTTTTACACCCCCTCCAACACCCCCAACACCCCCTCTAATTTGAGACCGACACCCCCAACACCCCCAGATTTTAGCTATGCGATGACCTATTTTTGCTTGTCAGACTTTTTTGGCAGGGGACCCCAGAATTTACCGACCCCCCTCCCCCCAATTGATAATCCTATAGAATTAACCCTGGCGTGCGGTGATTGGAAACTCAGAAAAACCAAGAAACTTGCAAATATTATAAGATACGAGATATTGTCAATGATTTGGCACGATAGCTGATGCAATGAGTTAACAGGTGGTGATTAGAGGAAAGGAGGAAAGCATCTCACAGCAGTCGGGTGGTTCGTCCGATCTGTCTCCGCAGTCGTCGTCTACGTCGCAGTACCACGTCTGCGGTACGCACTTGGTGTTGTTGCACGAGAAGTAGTTGGCCGGACACTGCACACCGCCGCCTGTCGACAGAATCAGACATCAGAGCTCAGAAATTAAGACATTTATGATTGTTTAATTGAACAAAGTTGGTGGACCTATTGAAAGTCTTGCAGAGTAGCAGGTGCTCGATTGGCGCGTAAAGGTTTTTATGTTATCAATTTCAGACTATAATTATACTCATCTGATTAATAACGTTGCTAATTCACTGCATCAACGTTCAGTGTCTGAGTAGAGAATCATGTTAAAGGGGTTTTGAGCCTGGTTCCAAGGTGGGCAGAGGGTTCGAAAGAGCGAAGTTATTATTATTATTATTATTATTATTATTATTATTATTATTATTATTATTATTATTATTATTATTATTATTATTATTATTATTATTATGGTTTACGTAATGCTTATTATTATTATTATTATTATTATTATTATTATTATTATTATTATTATTATTATTATTATTATCACTTTAAACCTTATTATTATTATTATTATTATTATTATTATTATTATTATTATTATTATCATCATCATCATCATCATCATCATCACTTTAAACCTTATTATTATTATTATTATTATTATTATTATTATTATTATTATTATTAATTTCCGCTCATAATTCACTGAGACAGACAGACAGACAGACAGACACAGATGAACGCAGACGAGCAGAGGAGGGAGACGTACACTTCCTGTTGAGAGGTCCTTCGTCGTCTCCTCCGCGGCAGTCCTGCTGTCCGTCGCATATCCAGGACAGCGGAATGCAGCGTCCGGTGGAGGGACAGAGGAACTCCGTCGGCTGACAGACCCGGTTCGAACACAGCGTGACGTTCTCGTCTTCGCCGTTGGAACACGCCGCCCTTCCGTCGCAGATGGACGTCTCCGTTAGGCAGATCGGCGAAGACGGACCAAGACATTGGAACTGAGTAGAAGGACACAGGCGGGTTTTCGCTACACAAACACACACACACGTACACGTACACGTACACGTACACGTACACATCCTGGTTT
>CM030834.1:23651438-23781438 GCA_018105865.1 Metaphire vulgaris
GGATAGCAATAGAATGTCCTGAAATATGAGCATAACATACAGTATACCCTTTTTGCAAAGTAAGGGAGAGTTCTGCCAATCGTCTTACCCCGTTCGCGGGTGGACGGCGATGCCCCGGCAGTTGGGACTCTGGCCGGAGACGAGGGCGGTCACGAAGGACCCGTTCATCTCGGACACATAGAGTCCCTGGAGGTCTGTACTCGTCCAGTACAGCTTCCTACAGAAACAAGCGCTCTCGGGTTCCACAAATTGAAGAATAAAACATTCCAAAAATGTAAACGAAACAATAAATGCATCCAAAAGTTATCTATTATATATTAATATTAATATTAATAATATTAATATTAATGCCAGGAACCACTGCTGTCCTTAAACGGTCGTCCAGGCAACGATCACGTGACCCACTGGCCTGCATTTTTGTACATCTTGAAATCCGACGCAGTGACGACCTTGGCCTTGGCCTTGACCTTGACCTTGACCTCGACCTCGACCTTGACCCACCTGCCGATCCAGTCGACGGCGATGCCTTCGACGCCAGACGAGTTCTGAAATGCCGTGAAATTTTCGGCTTCGAAGCCGAGGAAGTTGATCGTCTTGCGAGTTATGTCGATGAAGTAGATTCTCTGAGTCTTTAAGAACAAGTTTACAGTTTACATTACATTTACACCATGGGATATTCAATCACATTTTAAAGAAGGGCCACATTTTTAATGACTGGTCCGCAATTGCCACGCATATCTCTTTCTAAGTTACAAAAATATAGTTCATAAGTAATAGAAAACGCGTAGGTGAAAACATGACACTAAAAAATTCGCAAACAATTTGACGGACGTTATCTATCGCTTCAGTATCTTAGCGCGGGCCGTTTCACGGCCCTTGGCGGGCCGCTCTGGCCCCGCGGGTCGTTATTTGAATGCCTCGCCAGTTCAAGAACTCACCTTCCAATCGAAGTCCAGGACGTGGACGAAGGTCATGTCCGGTTTGTAATGGCCGTAGTTGCTTCCGTTTAATTCCATGTGCCTGATGTAGTACTTGTTTCCGAATATGACCTTCGGAGAGATACCTGCGACAGTGTAATTAAACGCATTTTCGGTGGAGGCTTTATCTATAACAACATCAGTCTATGTCAGAGGCGGATTTAGAGTTTAATATTTGGGTAGGCTAGCATGGAGGTCTGGGGTTCCATCCAGCACGCGACAGACCTGGTGTTGATGGAAAAAACAATTTTGTTTTGTTTTGGTGGGATTAGTTGGGTAGGCTTTTTTGAAAACGAGTCATAGAAAGCAGACAAGCTGAAGACAAGAGATTAAAAAGTAGTATGTAAACATTAGAAAAGTCATTCATCATCTAAGATATCTCCGCGGGCCAGTTCACGCCACTTGACGGACCGGATCTGGCCCGCGGGCCACCATTTGACACAATCGTCCTACGACCAGAATAAACGCAAATGTCATGACGCTTACTGTTGTCAAAACGAACGCAGTCGAAGCTGTTCATCGACAAGTAATATCCAGGTGAACAGGCACAGTAGTAACTCCCGACAGTGTTCACACAGAGCTGTGAACAGACCTGCGGAGTTTCAAGACATTCGTCAATATCTGAAACGCAAATGATCAATTATGCTGTGAACATAAAGGGCAGTAAGTAAGTAAGTAAGTAAACACGAAATTCCTATAGCGCTGGCAGTCATGGTCATCTTTGTTGCTGGTCCTCTAAGCAATTATTATTCTTGACGCAGTTTCAAACAGAGACGTGGCTAGGGTATTTGGCGCCCACCCACAACAGTTGGGGGGTTAGAAAATTAACTTGACAGACTAACCAATCTTTAATTAATAAATCACGGTATTTTATTGTTTACTGACAAAAGATTAAAACTACAGATGCACTTTTCTTGACTTTACCGATGCGAACTGGTCTGTTATAAATGATCACGTGCTCAAAGTCAGTTTTTTCAGCTTATTATAACTTTCTACGCATGCAGAGTAGAGAGCAAGATCACAGAGTTTTCTTGTGCCCCCTTCAAGTTGCGCCCATTACATATCTGCCCCCTTATCGATAACTGATAATAACCCTCGTGTTATCGATCTTTCTCTTATCGCTCACCATCGCACTGATTTCCAGACGAAAGTCGATAGCCAGGGAAGCAGATGCACTGATATCCTATGTGCAGGCTTTGGCAAGTACTTCTAAGTACGTTACACGGATGACTGTTTGAACAGAAGTTAGTACCTACAACGACGACAACGACGATACATCGACGATACATCGACGATGACGATACATCGACGATAACACAGCTCAGATTAACATACTTGTTTTCTAGGTTTATTTAAACTTTGCAATTTAGTGACACGTATTTTACAACAATAATTGTATAATAATAACTGGATTTCGAGTGGTTTTGTAAGCCTTCTCCTGCGCTTAAAACCACTGTCACTCATACATCCTTCAGTGGCGGCTCCACCGGGGGTCAGGGGGGCCCGTGCCCCTATTTAATGCCTGGCCCCCCCAGTTCCCCCCAGTTGGGACCCTATACTTAATGCTACATACATTAAACAACAAATGGTTGGCCCCCATGATTAGAGGTTGCCACCCCAACGCCCCCCGCCACTTGCCAAATCCTAGAGCCGCCACTGATATCCTTCTACTCCCTCTTCTGTTTGTCCGCTACAACTGTTATCCTTGATTTTACAAAAAAACATGAAAAAACACACAATTCACAGTATATAGCCAATGCAAAACAGCTCACACAGTAACATTTCAGTTCTACATAACTATTTTTCGTTCGAAGTTCGTCACTAACTAAACAGGTATTCGCTAGCAAACGGAAAGAGTGCGTCGGTTCGTACCGCACTGAAAACGGCTGTACGTGGGCGAAGTGCAGAGGACCGCGCCGCTACAGAAGTCGTCCAGGAGAGCGCAGATTGGTTGACTATTCCGGTAGCAGAGGATCTCCGTCGTCGGATTGCAGGTCGTGGTGCTGTCTGCAAATTCAAGCGGAACACTAACAGAGTAACGCTAATCATTCAAATTATAGTATAGGATTTCTTCGTTAAACGTGCCTAACATAACAGGCCCGTAAAGTTTACTACGTTATATCCAATACGTCCATCGAAAACGGCAGCGCATCACACGTGGCGGTAAGTTGAAACCTAGTCCGTTATAACGAAGTCCTACTGCATAGCGATAATACTAATGGTGATACCGTAATACTAATGTGATGATGATGATGATGATGATGATGATGATGATGATGATGATGATGATGATAATAATAATAATAATAATAATAATAATAATAATAATAATAATAATAATAATAATAATAATAATAATAATAATAATAATAATAATAATAATAATAATAATAATAGTATTGATATCATAGCTGGCTGTTAAGTTCTTTGCCTAGATTCAAAATTATCTTCTCGATTTTTAAAATTCACCGGCGGTTAAAATAATTATCGAGAACTCGACGCCTCCACAACATCCCTCCCCCACCCCCAGCTTCCCCCTCCCCCCCCACCCCACTGATCCTCCTGCGCCGTTGTGGCTGTTTGTCTTACTGCAGAGCTGGTCCGCCTCGTCCGATCCGTCCCTGCAGTCCCACACTCCGTTGCAGACAAGCGATTCGGAGACACAGAGTCCATGGCTGCAGTTGAACAGACGCGGCTCCGAACAGGACGGATAATCTGCGGCGAAGAACAGAAAAACGGAACCGCTATTGTTCCGTCATCGCGTATATATACAGAAGTAATCAAAGTCAGCCACTTGGTCCGGGCCTATGCTTAAAACTAGGGGGGCTCAAAATAATTAATATAATAATATAATATAACAAGGTTTAAAATGGTTCAGAAATTATCCACTGTACGGTTGGTTGTTTGTAATTCTCTTACAGTTCTAGATTCGTACTAAGAGGTAAGGGACCGATGGACCTAATATATTTAATGGTCTTGCCCCCTCTGACCCTACAGGAAAAGGGTTTGGACTAAACCATTGATTGTTACCACGGACATGAATTCCGACCACGATTTTCCCTCTGAAGATACATCATCGACTGATGATATAATGTACCATTATAATGGCGCTATAGAAGTCTTATGATTGATTGATCGATCGGTTGATTGATTGATTGATTGATTGATTGAACAACTATGCCCTTCGTGTCGACTGACCCCTCTCTTCCCACCCCCACCCCCACCCCCTAATCATAAGAATCGTCAGCACGGTTATTATACTCCAATGCAGGCGCTATATAAACGCGGTAAACATATAAGATCTAGGTGCCCTACTGGGCGCTTCCGAGGGCCGCGTGGTCATGCATGGGGGGAGAGGGAGCAGGGACAGTTGGCATGACGGTCACACTCACTGCAGTTGACCTCGTCTTCTCCCGTCCGACAGTCACTGATCCGATCGCAGATGAACTGCTGAGGAATGCAGAGGCGATAGCTCTCGTTGCTGCACTCGTAGTGCGTCGAGTCGCACTTCGACGACGCCGTTCTATTTCCACACTGAATTCAGATGCCACGACCAGAAACAGTCTCACGATTTCAATGGCATAACTAGAGAGAGAGAGAGAGAGAGAGAGAGAGAGAGAGAGAGAGAGAGAGAGAGAGAGAGAGAGAGAGAGAGAGAGAGAGAGACAGACAGACAGAGAGAGAGAGACAGACAGACAGAGACAGAGAGAGAGAGACAGAGGGAGAGAGACAGAGGGAGAGAGACAGAGGGAGAGAGACAGAGGGAGAGAGACAGACAGACAGACAGACAGGCAGATAGATGGAGAGAGATATATAAATTAGCCTGAAAGAAGGCAAAGTAACTATTTCGCCATGTCTTATCCGGCTAATTTCTCGAAAAGTTGTACCACACCCAAGAATACAATACTACTTCCAAAATGTGGCAAAACGCAATTAAACAAGTTCGCGTACAGTTTTGCCAGTTAGATTAATTGTCACCCCACCCCACCCGATCGCCACCCCACCCCCACGCTCCACCCCCACTCCAACCCCACCATTCACCCCACCCTCGAATGAAAATCGCCGACGGGAAGATGCAACATTATGACCGACTGATGTTAAACGTAACGACGCCATGTTGAGTGAAAGAAATGTTTTTTCTTCGTGCAAATGCTTCGACTGACCAGCGCCTGAGACTCGTCCTCGTGGGCCGGGCAGTCGTCGTCCCCGTCGCAGACGGCCGACCGACGGATACACTGAGGCATCTTGGGATAGCTTGCCCAGCAGAAGAACAGGTTGTTTCTACACGTATTGTTATCGACTGAACAAGAAAAAAGAACCGCTATTGTTTATACAGTATAGAACTTAATAATAATAATTAATAGAATCGCTGCTAATAATAAAATGAACAGGACGGTTAATATAAAATAATAATAAATAAATAATAAATAATAATTGGAAATTCCGCCCCCCCCCCACTGTTTTATTCTTCCCTCCCCAACCCACTGGTTTGATTCAAATGCGTCGCCGTTGGTTCCATGGATAGCAAACGGGCTTTACCATAATTTCTCCTCCCACGGAGGGGGGGCTGTATTCGATAGCATATTCAGTGCTGTGAAATCACCTTGACGACTTGTTTACGTAAGGATCGTTTAGAATAGAGACCTAATAATTTACACTTTAAAAACTGCTACTAGCAGCGATGCAGGCTCAACTAGCAGACGGGTAGACAAAGAATGAAGCAAACACAAAGCGACACAGACACAGAGAAAGACAGACAGACAAAATTTATGTAGACAGGTATACTGTATTAACCAGCCCCATGACCATAGAACTAGTCAGCCACACACACACTGACACATACACGTAGGTAGTCAGAGAGACAGACTAACAGGCAGATGAACGGCCGAAATGAGGAAACAGATATGAAGACAGCCAGCCAGCCAGACAGACAGGCAGACGGACTACTGACTGGTCTATGCCTGCCCTGGGCCTGCTCTTTCATTTGCTATAAATCATGCATTTTGTGCAGCTATATGCACCACTGAGTCGCTTATAGAATTCAACTTTTTGAACGGTTTGCCTAGAGTCGCTTAGAAATACAGCGGCCAAATTATGCACGGTAAAAACTTCAGCTTATAGCTGGCCTCTCAACACAGAAGGCCCCAAAAATCTGCTAGGGAAGTATACTAGGCTACGCATTCGAATTTCCGTCGCTTCTGAATAATCGACCAGTTTCTTTTATCTTACTGTAGTCTAGCGATTCTCTTCTGAAATGGCTTTTCTTACTTACCACAGCTGGTTTCGTCATCGAAGTATGGACAGTCGACTTCTCCATTGCAAACTTCATTCAACTGAATGCATTGATTGGTGGTGTTCTGACACTGGTACTCGTAGTCGAAACAGCCTAGAACCATCAGAATACGCGAGAGAACCGTGCTCGTTATAATGACAATTAAAATTCAGTGATTTATTACCGAAATTCAGGAAAAATACAACACATTCAGACTGCTTGTCAAAGCGGAGTCACTTTGATGAGATATTCGTTCCGTTTGAGAAATCTTCTTCCAGTTTCAGTTAGTTTAACCCCTTAACCGTGTATTTAACTGTAACTCAATGTAAAATGGACGGATATATCCGGGATCCGCAGTTAAGGGGTTAACTCGACCGCATCGTTATACGCAACTGACATTAGCGCATTTGCTGTTCTGCGATTATATATTTGCGCTCTAGAATGTTCGTAATAATAATAATAATAATAATAATAATAATAATAATAATAATAATATACCTTTCCTATTATTATTATTATTATTATTATTATTATTATTATTATTATTATTATTATTATTATTATTATTATTATTATTAATGTCCTCAGTGGCAGTAATCGTAGCGTGTGGATACAAGAAAACGCTTTTGAAGAATTATAGTTGTCAACTTTGACAGTTTTCTACGCATTTCTCCCCATTGCATGAAATAGCCGAGTAGGCCTACGTTTCGCAACAGAGAATTTGAATGTCCACTGAATTAATTGTTGCAGGTAGGCGAACGTTTTAAATGTCAGCAGAGAAAAACAGGTTCAGAGTGTATATTATTAATAGGAAGTGGCAACAGCAATGCTGAGACATTTAATAACCGTTTATATTCATGCTTTTTGGGGTGGGTGAGGTGGGGGAATGGAAGTGGAGGGGGTTGGGACAGGCATAGTCCATGTTATTTTAAAACGTCTTTTGTTGTCAAATCCGATGAACTTAGCTCGACAGTGAGTGCAGTGACTGAATGAGACATTTGGGACATTGTATACTGCAAAAATTGTCTTGTTATTTCCTGTGTTTATCTCAGTTCGAACGCACTGGTTCAGCGTTCCCACGCCTTTTTTGCCATATTCAGAATTTTGTTGATGTAAAACCAAAATATCAGTATTCTGTATAACTGCTGCTCTTGGCAGTTTAATGATATATTAACTCTTTGAGTCAATCCCAGTTTCTTGTAAAATGCGTTTAAGTTAAGCCTATATCTCTCTCTTTAAATATCCTGTAAATTATGTTGTTCAGTGAGCAAATCCAATTAGAATTTCTCACGGCAAAACAGATGTGAAATGAGTCCCCAGACCTTTTCCCTAGAAAATAAGCACTGGTTATTTGCAGACTCCAAGACAAAGAAGATAAAGATGGAGAACATAAGAACTAATAGAGAGGACAAGAAGAAAAAGAACAGGATTATAATTATAATGTGAATGAATGGATGGGTGGAACATAGCGCTTCCCACACAGGACAGATCCTACTGAACCACTCTAAACCCCGTTATTAAAGTGATAGATATCCAAAATGCGGGTCCAGATTCTTCGTAGGCATCGACTGGGCTTCAATCGGTGCAAATATGAAAGCCCTACGACACCACAAATTTTCGCTCAAATTTCGAAAAAATATCCTGTCCATGAAAAATTTTCGGGCGACCCAAAAATTCATGTCGATTCATGTCGCTCACATATTGCTTTAAAACCCTCAAGCGCCCCCCACTGATGTCAGAGGACTAGAAAAAGCCGTCACTTTCCACCCTATTAATGTGTCTATATTGGCAATTATAATAATGGTGGCTATATATTGTATAGATTTTAAAAAACCCTTTAATAATTATCATTAAAAAATTATTATTATTATTATTATTATTATTAAAAATGCAGGTCAAAATAACAGGTCTATGTAAAACAACGATACATGATATCAGTCTTCGCGAAAATTGCGTCTTATTGTAATTTCAAGTCAGTTGGACGGCATTGAATTGGCCGTTAATTGTTCGATTTTTGTGTGTCGTGACTTGTCAAGAAGCTGCGTCACTCTACGAATCTCTCGTCCTTTATACGGGGGATCGGTTGTCGCGGTGTGCAGTTTTCGCAATATAGGCCTACGAGGGCGCGATAATCTTTTTGCTTTTTAAGTTATTAAACGCTTTCATATTATGTTTGCAAACAGACCGAACCGCCTGGCGAAGTGTTCTGGGCGAGGGAGGAGGGGCAGATGTAGCAGAGCTGACGGTGCTTGAACCGAGCAAAACGCCGAAACTGTTTCGGTGTCTGTTTTAAATTCATGATTTGGTCAATATTGGATTTGTCCTGCTCCAGGGTTGCCTTGTTTGCTATACGCGTCTATATAATATCCTCTTATAGCACGACTCAGCGCATTCTTACCGTGAACCGCCAGCATCTGAGCCGACATGACTGAAACTACGACGACTACAACGACGACGACAAACTGTCGAGATGACGATGACGACGACGACATTTTCATCTTGATGCGGCTACAGTCATTAAAGCGAGAAGACCGACAACAACAACAACAACAACAACAACAACAACAGCAACTACAACAGCAACGACATGCTACTCTGTGTTTTCGGCAACTCGATAGTCTGTCGCAGAGCAGGTGGGTGAAGAGGTTTTTTTACACGATACGAAGAATTGCATAGGTTTCCGGTTGGATGAACAGAGCAAGAGGCTCCGGGGTGACCGCTTGTGTTGCGGCTTTTATGTCTGATCTTTAATATAGGTTCACATTCCTTTAACACATACATACTTATTTTTATATACATCGCCTAAACTGATGCTGTGAGGCAACAATGCAGAATGCAATGCTAGTAGTCTCGTACGTCCAACCTCTGTCGGTTTATCGCTCTTTCAAGGCGTCGCCTGGTCGACAAAAGTTTTTGACAGCCTATATATATTTTCCCCCATTCGCCGTACCTTTCACTGAGTGGAGAGGCAATTTTGATGCAGACATTACTTCCTGATTATGAAGGTGACACAGGTGGATGTGTTCTATCCTCGGGTGCAGTGGTGTAGTCGGGTTTCCCACAAGGGGTGGGTGGGTTGGTTCTGGGCGTGACCAGCTTTGAAAAATCTAGACAAGCAAAACTGGTCGTCAACGTACCAGCCAAGGGGGGTTTCAACCCCAGAACCACGTCCATAAATTAAAAAATGTATGAGCACACGTTTAACCCTTAACCCCCCCCTCCTTGGCTACGCCACTGCCCGGGTGGTCAGAGATTTCACTGTTTTAGCGGCGATAGACAGTGAAGCTGTCGTAACCGTCTACCAAGAAGGATCGCTATAATAGGTACCTGACAAAGCAGCCGCACACAATTACCAAAACACGTCGCAGAAACACCGGACAGGATAGAAAGGGATCGAGGCTGAGAAAGAGTTGCGGAGAAAGTCATTTTGTAAGGAATTAACCCATTAACCGTGTGTTTACCTGTAACTCAATGTAAAATGGACGGATATATCCGGGATCCCCAGTTAAGGGGTTAAGCTTATACTAACGCTACAGAAATTAGGTTGATTACTTGATTACTTGTAACACGGTAACTGCGCTTAGCACTTTAACCGGTGGATGACACAGCTAATTAAATGTTAAATGTTAAATGTTAAATGTTAAATTAAATGTTAAGTTAAGCTAAATGTTAAGGGCCAGTGGAGTAACCAGGGATGACCTTTTTTTGCTTGTCAGGCTTTTTTGGAGACATGGTAAGGTTTTTTTGCTTGTCAGACTTTTTCGGCAGAGACTCCAAATTCCGACACCCTCAAATTTTCCCGACACCCCCCAAATTCACAATCCTAGAAATAACCCTGGAGAAGGGTTTCCCAAACACTTTGGAACTGCGGCCCACTTCAGCGGTTTTCTAAGGTGTCGCGACCCTAATAATAGCATGTAATGTCAAAAAAATGCATTCGCCATCTGGCGAACGTTGGTTGAAAGGAATCTTCTGAGTTTTGAATAATGCATTAAATGGAAAAGCAAAAGCTCTGATTCGAATGAAAAACGTGGCAAATATTTTAGGCAGAATGCCAAATAAGACGAAAGAAGAGAAATAGATATTGGAATTTCTTGAAAATTATCTTTTTAATATTTTGCCAGGAACATACCTTTGTTACGCGCCTTCAAAATCCTATGAGTATGGCAAAATCGCTTAACCGCCAGGTATCTTTCGTTTGTCCATAAGATACTCTATTGTTAGTGGAGTTTCAGAGCAAAATGGTCGCAATACGCTTTCCTTGCGTTATTACGAAATAAAGTTAATTTTTAAAAGCAGTGGCGGCTCCACTGGGGGTCAGGCGGGCCCGTGCCCCTATTGAGTGTCTGCCCCCCAGTGGCCTCCCCAGTTGGGACCCTATACTTAATGCTACATATATTAAACAACAAATGGTTGGCCCCATGATCAGAAGCTGCCACCCCAACGCCCCCCCACTTGCCAAATCCGAGAGCCGCCACTGTTTAAAAGTACTATACTACTTGCAAGAGGAAGGTATAGTGTTTGCGCTACCCCTCCCACCACTTTTTCATCCAAGTTTACGTCTATGCATGTTTTTATATTCTAATCTAGTTGAAAATTTGCAAAAAGTGGATCATTGATCGACAAGAGTGTTCTGAGATGTATTAACTTGTTAGCAAATAAGTAATGTTGATTAGGGACAAATTCTGGGCGGGAAGCAAAAGTTGACTTTCCATGTAAAATTTTGCACACAAGAAATTTCAGACGCACACACACTTTAAAAAGATGGAACATTGCCCCCCCCCCCCCTTGGCCCTTGGCTACGCCACTGCGTAGGTCCAAATTCTTTTATGACTGGTGTCCAAGGAACCAGGTGTTTTTGGGAAAATGTAGTTCATAAATAGTAGAAAACAGGTAAGCTGAAAACAAACCATCTGAAAAAGGTTTCCTAACTAGGCCTACTAGAAGCAAATTACATTATTTATCATTTCGGCATCTTCGCCAGCCATTTCACGCCCAGTGGCGGGCGGGTCGGATCTGGCCCGCGGGCCGCCATTTGAATGCCTCGCACTCAGACATATTTTATGGCCTGTGCCCTGGAATCGTTCAAAGACATTCTTGCTGTCATGGCGCCATAGTTGCGTGTAGCAAACACAATAAATGTCTCGATATCGGTCTAATCGTGACCTGGGCGACGAACGCTTCGACCCTCGGCATGCTTTCCATTCTAGTCATTTCTTCGAGACCAACTCTAGGTCCCACGAACTGACTAATTGGGGCCTCCGTAACGTGGTTCAGGGCCACAGAGTACCGCGCGGTACGGGTCCGCGGCTGGTACGGCGGGGTCCGCTACGAGCGACTGAACGCAGACAAGCGCGCTAGCTCAGCGCCTACAAATAATAGTCATATAATAATAATGCAATGTGTATATATAGCCTGCATGTGCATTATATGTATATTTATATATATATATACTGTATATATACTGTATATATAATATATATACATACATACATATATATACATATATATTATACTGTATATAATATATACATATATATATATATACATATATATATATATATATATATATATATATATATATATATATATATATACAGCGCTTTTGGTTTTGGTCGATGGCCATGTTACGGCGCTTCACAAATCGTAATAGAATAATAATAATAATAATAATAATAATAAATAATAATAATAATAATATACTGTATATATACTGTATAATATATAATATATATGTCTATTAATTATATATATATATATATATATATACGTATGCATAATGTGCAAAGTGGATGTCTGTTCCTGAAAGCCTATTTTTTTACAACAAGCAATCTGTCTCTTCGCTCGATCGTTCAAATGACTTCTAAAGCGCCACTGTATTCGAAGCACTGCCTGCATGGGCTCGATCGATCCTCTTAACACAAGAGTTTTTTTATTTTTCAAAACGAAAATCGATTATAAATATATAAATATATTTTTTTAATTCTGTACAAAATCAGAAAAGATCGAAGGCGCTGCATGCTTCTAAAATCCCACTGCAAAATACAAGCTTAAGAAATTCGCGTTCAACAAAAGCAATTGAAAAATCCTCGCTGACGTTCATCGACTTTCAAACGTTTCCCTCTCCGGAGGCGTACCTCGGGTATTTGGCGCCCATGGCGGGAGGAGGGGGTCAGAAAATTAAATTAACAGGTTAGCAAATCAAGATACATTCTAGAGTCTCTAGACTATCGACACAAGACTAAAACTACAGTAGAACTTCGTTATCGCGTACTTAGCGGGTCTGTAAAATTTAGTACGCTATATCCGAGGTTATGATCGGATATAGCGGATATATGCTCGGACGTGCTGACCAATGCTATTCCGTGGATCGGAATGCTGGACCGTAAAGAAGAAAGATGACAGAATTTTGACGACTGCAGAAACTGGACAGAAGTGGAAGGAACTCATCCAGACCCATCGTTCAACCCAATATCGAAAGACGGAAGAAAAGAAAGAAGAAGAAGGAGAAGAAGAAGAAGAAGAAGAAGAAGAAGAAGAAGAAGAAGAAGTAGTAAGTAGTAGTAGTAGTAGTAGTAGTAGTAGTAGTAGTAGTAGTAGTAGTAGTAGAAGAAGAAGAAGAAGAAGAAGAAGAAGAAGAAGAAGAAGAAGAAGAAGAAGAAGGAGAAGAAGAAGAAGAAGAAGTAGTAGTAGTAGTAAAGAAGAAGAAGAAGAAGAAGAAGAAGAAGAAGAAGAAGAAGAAGAAGAAGAAGAAGAAGAAGAAGAAGAAGAAGAAGAAGAAGAAGAAGAAGAAGAAGAAGAAGAAGAAGAAGAAGAAGAAGAAGAAGATATCTAAAGTACGTAATATACAATACTATCCAATACGCCAGAGCATCACACGGGACCGTACATTGCGGTATATATTTTATAATCGAGTATATGTTATAACGCTATAGCGAAGTTCAACTGTAGAAATGCGCTTTTCTTGCATCTACTGATGCGAACTGGTCTATGATGTGCCAAAAGTCAGTTATCTCGGTTTTTTCTCTCTCTTAGGACACTGTTTAGAAAAAGATCACTTGGTTTTTAGTCACCCTCCTCCCTCCAGCCACACCCCAGGTGCACAACTAATTGTAACACATGCACTTCAGCTAAAAGTCCAAGAACAGTAACGCCCCGTTAGCACCTGCTTGAATATGCATAATGGGTCTAATTGTTCATTTGAGACGGACGAGACGCAAAGGGTTAATCGCGAATTTCGGGTAGACTGGGGTAACGCGGACTCTATATTCTCGGGCTCCTTGAAACTCGCGTCTCAGCGAGATTTTACTGTACCGTTGGAAACAACGTATAATGCTGCAGCGCCAGGAAATTTATATAGCGCGTCGTCTGGGGAGTCACTTCTGCATGGATTCCGAAGCTCTTTGCGCATGCGCACTGGTTCCGTTCTGCGTCGGTCACGTGATGATCTTCTCAGTTCGTTCTGACCTTATTCGTTTTCGACGTCGAATAAAGAGGCAATAAAGGCAAAATTCCATTTATAAAAATTACCAGCCGATGAAAGTTTGAAAAAAACAGAATACACTAATATTATTCCCTCATTGGCTCCCGGGGCTGGGGCGGGGGCGATGTCCAGGCGCCCTCCATTCTCCAGACGGAGAAGGCGTAGCTGAGGCGCTCGTGGGCGACGTAGCCGCAGCTTGACGTCATCTTCGCGTCGACGTCATCACTGCGTAGAACCTGAAGCGAACGAAAGCAAGTAAGTATTTTCACTTTATGCAGAGAAACGAATTTTTGAAAAATTATTACGCATTGACGCTTAACTCAGGTGATTAGCAAATTGAAAGAAAAATGGTCAGTTTGCTGTTTGGCCGCCCTGGGTTCGCCCCCGCCCCTAAACCCTGCACACACACACACACCATCACCCGGTCTCAGAAATTTCGTAGCATAGATAACTGCATAGTATATGATGATAATGATTACGTCATCACATAAAATAACTCTATGGTAAATGGGAAAAGAGCTTAGGAAAACGTAACCTTGAACGGAAATCAGCAGCATTTTGCAACGGGGGCACATTCTTCATTTAGGCGATATGCATATTATTATAATTATCATTAGTGAACTTCTATAGCGCCATTTTAGTAATGCACTTGGCACCAGTCGGAGGTCGCTCTGGATTTCAAGTATAATGTCCAATAAGGCAGTTCGACTTCATGTATGTACAATATATATATATATATATATATATATATATATATATATATATATATATATATATAGCATAGGCCTATAGCTAAAGCATTAGGCATTAAATATATCTTTAAAATATAGACACGATTTACCTTAAATAAATTGTTCTATGCATGTTTTGTGTGTGTGTGTGTGTGCGTGTGTGTATGTGTAGATGATAATATTGGTAGGCCTAACGCTGTGGCAATTGATCTAGAGATAGATAAATTTCCATTTGATCATTTGATTCGTCGGGGCGCATGATGTAATCTCAACAGATCGCAGACGCTGATGACGTAACGCGATGACGTCACGCAGTCGAATCGACGCTCACCTGAAACAGGAAGTCGATGTACCTCGTGGCCAGCTTCAGCGTCTGTATCTTGCTGAGTTTGTCGGAGGGTAGGGTGGGTATGATCTTCCTCAGGTGAGCGAACGCCTCGTTCAGCGACTGGGTCCTCTGTCTTTCCCTGACGTTCGCCATGATCCTCTGCGTCTGAAGGTCCTCGTAGTTGTGCGCGGCCGTGACCGCCTTCTTCCTCGCCTTCTTGTTCGCACTTCTTGACGACGACGACGACGACGACGACGAGGTGCCGGTTACGCTTTCTCGCTCCGTACCGGACTCGGTGCGTTTTGTCGTCGTCGTCGTCGTCGACCGCGACGCCCCCTGCTGATGCACCGCCGCCGCCGCCGCCGCCGCCCGCCGCCGCCGCCGCCACCCTTGTGCCCTTGACTTCCTGGTCCGACGCAGCCGGGACCGAGGGGCCGAACCCTCCTACTCCTCCGGGGTTCAACTGGGAGGGTTTGAAGGAGGAGGGGGAGGAGGAGGGGATCCAGGCCGTGGATGGGAAACAGCGGGAACTGCGGGATTGTCGTCGTCGGATGGGGAGGAGGAGGAGGAGGAGGAGGTGGAGGAGCCGGGTAGAGATCCGGGCACGGGAATGATGACCGGTCGACAAGGTCATTCCCGTTGTCACGCATCGCCGGAAGTGACATAGACCCGACGCCGTCGTCGTTGTCCTTGTTGTTGTTGTTGTTGTTGACCGCCTCACCTGAAGGATTCTGGCGCTTTGAGTTCATCCTTTCCTCCGGATAACTAAGTCTCTGCAGAATTCATAAGAAAAAACCTATAAGGAGAAGTTTATGGCAAATGGCAAAATGAATCTTAGATCAGCTGATGGCCGATAATACTCCCTTTAAACGATTGTAATTAATTTGCCTATAAGTCATGGGCACCCAGAGATTTTCCGCTGGGGTGGGGGTGGTGGGGGTGGGTTACAATGGTTATATACTGTACATTAGTTGTTAAGAAATTCAATTTAGCAGTTCTTAGTTAAAGTTAAGTTTCTTAATTTTACTTTTTGCATCAGAGTGAAAATATTGGTCAAATGCCAAAAATATAGTTAGCTACAAAATAGATTTGTGTCTTCCATGGGGGCAAGTGCACCCTCTTGCCCCTATGTGTCCACGCTATTAGTCTACCTGTCTGTCTGTCTGTCTGTCTGTCTGTCTGTCTGTCTGTCTGTCTGTCTGTCTGTCTGTCTTTCAGTCTGTCTGCATGTCAGTCTGTCTGTCTGTCTGTCTCTGTCAATGGTTAGTGATTACTGAGTTGTTTGCCTGCATCTACTCGACTTCCAACGACCGACCGACAGCATCACTCGAGTGATCTCGATTTATATAGCGCCGCAACAGTAGCCTATGTCACAAAACGTCTTCTTTTGTGAAATTTTCCTGTCGATAATTTCGATCAGAAAACCCATTCACGACCGTCTCTATGAATCCTCCTCCCATCGCAGAAAAAGAAGATTCTGTGGTCACGTGACCGGACGTCACCTGCGACTCCCTCCCTCCTCCCTTCCTCTCTCCCTTGAAACTTGATTCTTGTTCTTCGACCGGAAACTGCGATTGACTTCTGGAAAAAGACCTTTGCTTCCGGTTCCGGCGAAGCGTGAAGTTTGAACGCATCGATCGATGTGTTTCTTTCCTCCTCGGCATCACTCGTTCGCTCCGTCGTTCCGTCATTCATTCCTGACGTTTTCGAGAGACCGTTTTGAGCGAAGACATTGGCTACGACCGAAGCGTTTAGAAGACGGGACGCGTCGCACTAAACAAGGTGTCTAACCGACCGTAAGCGACACTTTCATCGGACACCTGGCGACTAGATTTGGAACTCTGACGTGTTTAATTTATATGCGCCGACGATAAGCGGAATTATATATTAGTAGCCTATTAATAAGAACCCAGCCCAGGCCAGAAGAACGTGTCCGATATGCCAGTTTAATTGCGAACGATTTTCGTGTAATCGTAGTCTTACGTCACTTCCGGGTCGAACAAACAAAACCGGAAATTGAAAGCAGGAAACCGGATATCCGGTGGCAAGGAACGAAAACAAACGAGTACCCAATACCTAAATTTATACTTATTTCTATAACTAGGCATCTCAGAATAGTTGACTAATATTGATTATTGTCGAAAATCAGCGGCTCTAATGGTTTTATAACTCTGTAGTTAGTTTCATAAATTAAAAAATAGTTCTGCTTCGGTCGAGTTACATGCAAAGTAATTACAGTGGCGACATTTTACAATTTACTACTCGTTTTTAGTAATGTGGCGAACTTCAGGGTAATCTTGAAGCTCATTTTGCTCTCCGTAACCAAACAAAACGTTTACTCTGATATGATAATCAAAAAGCTAAGAACGAATTGTAAAATCGTCTTCACTTTACGGAGAAGATTTTAAAGCCACTCTTTTTGTTCATTTAAAGTGAAAATTATCGTAAATTATATAGACCTAAGATTAATTGCCAGCAGAACACACTTTGATGAGAGAAACTTTCTAAAGTAAATAATTATGTAGACTTTAAACAAATTGTATTCTGAATTAAATATGAAACTGGCTTTGAATTACGAAATATAAACAAACAAACAAATGATTCGAAGAAATATAATCAGTCACAAGACCGTACGAGAACAACTACTTATATAAAAACCCTTATATTTTCTATAACATAATCATAGGCGGATTTTATTTAGGCTAGGGGTAGGCTTAAGCCTACCCAACTAATCCCACCAAAACAAAAAATTTTTTTTCCATCAACACCAGATCTGTCGCGAGCTGGATGGCACCCCCAGACCCCGTGCTAGCCGACCCAAATATTAAACTCTAAATCCGCCTATGAATATAATGCTTTTTATAGTTTATGAATTTTATACTGTGCAGCCCGCCAGTTATGTTCGAAGCATATATGCGGCCCTCGAGCCAAAAAATTTCCCACCGCTGCCCTAGGCCTAACGATAGTATAGCGCCATAGAAGTTTACTGATTGATAAAATGAATCTGAAAAGGGGAATTCATATTAGAATGTCTATCCAAAAACAAACTCACCTTTTCAATTTGACGACTGCGACCTCAGAGTTATTTTAACAGACAGAGACAGATCAGAAGAAGAAGAAGAAGACGAGAGAGAAAGTTTGCCTTTCTGTAATCCTGTGAAAGTGTTCTCTTTGATTCTGAAAAGTTTGCACCTGACGACTGATAAGCGCAGTCTCCACCGGGTCCAACGCCCTCTCCTTTCCCACCCCACCCCTCCCAACCCAACCGTCTGCGAGTACCTCTTCATCCTCCGCATCACCCTCCCCCTCTCCCCTTCATCCTTTCACATATTGGATGCAGATGATGATAGGCGCTAGAAGACCGACCGAACGCGCCGCGAAAACGAGGCTCTGCCCCCCAACGACCATGTGCAAGCGATTACTTAGACTGTGTAAACTTTCCTCTGGAAAAGAGGGACGAGGGCTTGGTGATGCACCCCACCCTTCGCTCACCCAGCCTCTCTTCCCCCAATCACTCCCTCACCCCACCGCACTCCTCAGACGATGTTCTCACGTCGTCATTTCTCTTCGATTGTCAGTCATCACTTGTAAGATCGCTAGAGCAGCCCCCCATCCCCCTCCCCTCCGCTGTTCCCGACACGACCCTCGCCAACCCACCCCGCCCCGCCCCGCCGCGCCGTCTCACTGTCTGCCACAAGCCCACAACATCATCATCATCGTCGTCGTAGTAGTCGTTGTCGTCGTCTTCATCGTCGTCGTCGTCATCATCGTCGTTACCGCCGCGCCCGTTTAGCATAGACAACTGGCACTTCATCAGCTCCTCTGATCTTCGAGGGATGGATCTCTATAGTCAAGTACTCTGATACGCAGGTACGCTGAGACAAGTACCCCCCGATAAGCACCCCCGGCTCGTTGCGAAGATATGCACCTCTTCGCTTTTCCATTTTCCATCGATCGGCCACCAGCACCACCACCGACACAATGGCCGCTGATAACGCAGTAACTTCCACGCCGACAGGAATAGTTCTTTCCAATGCAGAGAAATCACTCGATAGGGTAGGCTACAAGTAGAAGATAGTTAGCAATAAACTGCCGGTTAATACCGGACGCTTTATTAAATATGGGGCCCAGGGCCAGGAATACGCGATAACGGGGCTTAGGACCTATGCAGTAAGTCTACCGTATTTTGGGCCTAGACAGTTCTGGAGAAAAACGCACTTGGGGCAAAAAGCAAAAGCGAAAAAATCCAGGTAGTAGACCTAATTACAGGTGGCATTGATCATCACTCTCACATTCTCACTTCTTACTCGACGTGGCAGTGGCGTAGCCAGGGTTATTTCTAGGATTATCAATGTGGGGGTGTCGGTAAATTCTAAGAAAAAAGCCTGACAAGCAAACAAAGGTCATCGCATAGCTGGAATTGGGGGGAGGTGCTGGGGGTGTCGGTCACAAATTGGGGGTGTTGAGGGAGTGGTTAGGGGTGTAAAAATATCCTTGGGCGTAGCCAGGATATCACGAACGAGAGGTTATAGTTCCAATGATTTTCATCGCAAAATTCTGACAAGCAGAAAATGTAGGCCTAGTCAACTATTACTATTATTTTGCGCTAGATTAAGTGAATTATAATAATACGCAATGAACAAAATTTTGATCGAGCAACCAAAGGGGGGTTTAACCCCAACCCTCCCCATGGCTACGCCACTGCGACATGGTTCTAATTAGGCTTGGACTTAGTACGCCACTGCAAGATGTAGTGGCGCCATAAAAGAAGATATATAGACCGTTAGGTGGATGTATTCAAGACCCTATCCTCCTAGTCGCATTAGTCCAAGTTTGCCTGTATAAGAGATCAGTGGCGTAGCCAAGGGTGGGTTGGGGTTAACCCCCTCAACCCCTCTGCATGGCTGCCGACGAAAATTTTTTACATGCTTTTCCATACATATTTCATTTCCGGACGCGATTTTGGGAGTCAAAACCCCTCCTTGGCTGACTGCCGATTGAAAAATTTCTAAATGCTATAGAAAATAGAAAAACTTAGAAAGAATACGAAGGCGACGACTTTTTTGCTCGTCAGCTCCTAAAAAGGAAAAAGGAAAAATTTTGCCGTTTGGTCACGAACGAAAGAAACCTTCCGGAAATCCTGGCTACGCCACTGTAAGAGATGGTGCTCGTCTATTCCTGGCCATGGCTATGCCACGGGTCCTCCATAACTGCTAATTCACTGTATATTTCTAGAACAGGATTAAAGTCCATCTTTTTGACCTGGCTAGACTCACCCGGTTGCAGTGGCGGCTCCACCGGGGGGCCCGTGCCCCTATTGAGTGCCTGCCCCCCAGTTGGGACCCTATACTTAATGCTACATACATTAAACAACAAATGGTTGGCCCCATGATTAGAAGTTGCTACCCCAACGCCCCCACACACTTGCCAAATCCTAGAGCCGCCACTGCCCGGTTGTACGGCAGTTTGCCCTGCATCTTTAAACGATTTAATTTTTATTTGGCGCTCCATCAGCCCGACAGCCCGTGCTTCTGTGCATTACTGGAAAATAAGTGGCGCTATAAAAGTTTAAAACTATATTTAAAATTATCTAATATTTATTTAATTACATTTGGATCGTCTCAACCTATTATTCCTCCAAGGTTTCAACGCATAAACCCAAATTGCTATCAATTTTTTACAGACAATAATGGAAAGCTGTGCAAATGGAGTCGTACAACACAAACAACAAAATAACAATTTTCAATTCAATATTTAGCATCAGTAATGAACAACGGTAAATTATACAAGTTCGTAATGCTGAAAGTAATGTTTTAAATTTCCGCTTAAATATCAATTAACAAGATCAAGCCTACAGTTAGAAGATTAGTACACAATGTATCTCTCTCTCTCTCTCTCTCTCTCTCTCTCTCTCTCTCTCTCTCTCTCTCTCTCTCTCTCAGTAATTTCAGCACGGGTCATTCCGATTTGTTCTAAAATTACATTACACAAAAAATAGAAAAAAATGTTTAGAAACATAGAGTTTAGTGCAAGTTAAAGTATTTTCTATGTCAAAATATTGATTGAGACCACTGCCCCAACCAAATCCACGCAACACGCTACAAATATTAGATACAATTTTGCCCCCCCCCCACACACACACATATATATATATCACATCTGCAAAGTGCAAAATACTGCTACAAATCATACTTAATACATCTAGATTATCATCTTGCATCCATGGGGTACTGGAACCTCAGAATTGGGGCCCTGAAATAAAAACTGCCCATATGACCAGCAAATTTACATCATCACAATCGTGCAGGAAAATCAAGACGTAGAGAAATGTAGCAATGCAATCGACCCGCAAGATTACAATAATTTTCATCGAGCCATTTTCCTAACTGCGCAGCATTTCTGGGGAGAAAAACGGGCGATTATAGAATTATTTAACTCGGATTTTACTGTTTGGCTCTCAACAAAAATTAAACAGCACCAAATTATGCAACAAAATTTCATAGTAACTCTAGCAGAATTCAAATAGTTTCAACTTTCTGCAAGTCCACGACATCTGTATTCTTCTTCTCCTCCTTCACTCTCTCTCTCTGGTTGCGGTGATGTTGCGCACTATCCAATATTAGATACATTTAACAAATTTGTTTGACGCTAGACCAGTCGCGTCTGCTGGTTCATGGCTTGCGGTGCGGTGGAAACTCCCGCGGGACTCGACATGCCGTAGCCTGGTACCCCGCCGTATGGTATAGAAGCTGGTCCGTGCACCGTCATCGGAAGATTGTTCAATGGACCATACGCTACCATGCTGCAAAAAAATCATGGACAAAATGCAAAATAAAACTGGAAATAAAACCTAGAATTCAACTCTAAAATGATCTCATGTTACAACCAACATTATTACTGACATCTGAGTGAAAGTCATCAGTTAAAGTTTCGATTTTATCTAATTTCCTTGACAGGTATAGAAATTGGTGCCAATGCACCCAACACAAGAGGTAACCAGCCACCCTCATAAAAATTAAGGGTAAATAACAGAAGCCAGCATAGCCCAAAACTTCAATCTTGCTACCAAACAAATGTGAAAGGCTGCAATGATAAAGAAAACTAAGGAAAAGATGTTGAACAGACTTGTTAATTGCATGCTGCTGCTGCTGCTGTGTCACATCATAGTAGGTCGGCAATCCTCCCTGATGCTGCTGCTGCTGCTGCTGGTACATTTGTGGTGGACTGGTGCGGTTTGGAATAACGTTGGTTGCGGGCAAAGATGACGGTCCAACCTGCGCCGTTATTCCCTGTGGAATCTGGCCGAGGGAGACTGCCTGCGATGGAAACATCTGAAAGAGAAAAGATAAATCCATCATGCATAAAACCATAGACTTTAATATCACAAGAGAGAGAGAGTCTATGGTATCAGAAAATGATGCCAGGTTTCCACCGTTTTAGTACAATGTTGTCATGTTGTGTTTCAATTAAATATATACGCTGTAGATATATAGACAATGGTTACCATGACAACACTGTACTAAAATGGTGGATTTTTGGCGTAAACTTTCGGCTTCCTCTGCCATAGATATATATATACGGCATCTAGCGTACAATAATAAATCTATGCATAAAACCCATTTGAAAATTGTAATAAACAGATTTACTGTTACAGATTTAACATGGAGTAATTGTGCCAGAAGCACAGAAGACACAATAATAAATGTAACCGATTTAACACATCAAAATATACTATTTAAGGAAAAAACAGAAAATAAATTAGACAAATATACAATATATTCAAACAATGTACATTCCAAAATCACTAAATTGATTAATATCAATTGATTCTAAAACAAAACCTGGTTAAGTGACATGTACGAAGGAGGCGGCTGCGAATCCGATGATGTTGCCGCCATCGGTACGTAGAAGGAACCGGAAGGTGGCAAAGACATCGTGTTGTGCGCAAATCCTGGAAGAGATGGCAGTTCCCTCATGAGGTTGTGGTAGAGCTGGAGTGCCTCCATCAGCTGATCGTTCACCAGCATCAGTTTTCCGTGGTTCCTGGAATGCCCGAGAAAACACAGCAAAACCCAAATAATATATTCACAGCGCAAACAGTCAAACCCCCAAAAGTCCTGACAGCACAGAAGCATTTTCCGAAACCGATACCGGTTGCAGTTTCAAAAAATCAAATCACATGATTTTGAGGGTGTGTTCTAAACCTGGGGTGATATTACCAAATTTTTCACTGCATCAAACCTTTATACTGACCTCAACATCAAGTAATATAATTAGTGATTAACAACTGCAATACCTGTCAATCTTTTCCAATTCTTGGTTAATCAGTGGATTCATGCCCTTGCATTCCTCTGAAAAACAAATTCAATACAATAACTACAACTTTAAGCCACAGAGAAAACTAGCAAAAATTCAGAAGCCATCTATAAAAATTTTAGAAATTACTTGGAGAATTAAAAATAAAGAAAAAAATTCCAGCCCTAATAATTTGTAACATTTATTTTTATTTTTATTTATTTGTAACAGAATTAAGACAGTCAGTACATCAGTGTACAAATGGCTAATTGAAATTTTGCCAAATTCCTCAAACAGAAATTGCAATTAAAAGGCTAAAAAGCAAACCAAAAAATTCACAGACTTTAACCCCTTTACCGGCCATTTATTTGTAACGTAATGTAAGATGGATAAACATATGAGTTACAGCCGGTAGATTGGCGTCTGTTTTTTTCTGACCTTCGAGTGAAGCCATTTCCGGAGGATCGGGACATCGTTCGCCGGTTGGATCCGCATTCTGGATCATCGCCAATGTCTGATTTATTTTCTCCTTCAAAAGTTTAAAACGTCAACAAATATTAGTATAAATAATACAAAAATTACTGAATAAAATTCTGATCTTAGTGAATTTGATAAAACCAGTTAGAATGAGCCAAAATTTGTGGGCCATGGCAGTGATGATATCAGTCAGAATATTCCACTATCACCGAACAGAACATATATTAAGTCAATGACCATAATTTGCTGTCATAACTTAACCATAGAGCAGATACAACAGATCTGTGAAAGTGACACCAATAGCAGAATTTTCTAATTAATTGAGTCTAGTTAAATTCAGTTTAGTATAGTTTAGTTTAATTATATTATATTATGTTGCGTACATATCTTATCACACCATTATAGGATCACACCATCCTATAATGGTGTGAATAGACACAATATTAACACTAAATAAAACCAGTAAAGCGCATACTTCGTCAATAACAATGAGTTTTGGAACTTCAATTTCTTCAACCTTTTTCACTTCTGTCACTTCCGGTTCCTCAACTGAAATGAGTTTTCCCCCCCAAAAAATTACAGTAACAGATGTTTAATAAGTCCAACAATGATATATGTAGTTGAGATTTTAGAATACCAAATCTTTTAGAAATTAGCAGTTACAATGTAAACCATAACAGAAGACCAAATAGAAATCAACAAGTTGCAAATAAAGTGATTATAAACCCAAAATCATTTATCAATCATTCTTCAGTAAATCATTGCATGTCCATCCGCATAGTATGTACACACTGAGGCAGAGGAGAGATAATTTTGGAGATGTTTCCTATGTATGCTGTGTGCAACAGATGGGTGGGGTGGGGAGTTTGAAATATGCCTTTTTTTGCATACGTACTATATGGATGAGCCCAGTCTTCTTAAATTACACTTGAGCATTGCAGCAGCAAGCAGTACCAGAATGATAATATTCAATCAATGTAATTGATACCTTGTAATTTAGAATTTACAGCTTCTAGTAGTAATTAAACATATCCTTACCTGTTGTTGCCAGGTCAGAAGAGACAAAGTTCGCAGGGAAAAGCCCTTCCCCTCTCCAGGAAACACCCTTCCACCAGTTTGGATCACTGCAAGGCAAAAGATCAAGTCTTCAACATCTAACGTTTCTACCATTTAAAATAAAAGAAATGCCTCAACACGTAACTTGTTACCTTTAGAACATCAGCAAATCTATCGCATTAAAAGAAAATTGTCCAATAATTAATTTGCCATCGATTGTAGCCATCACTGGGCTATTTTAAAATTTGTTGATAAAACTGCAGCAGTAAACTGACAAGTTTCATAAAATAGCAATTACTATAGACTATATATACAGCCAAAACAAGTAGCTTGTGAATGATTTGTGACCAAGGCTGTTTCCACGGTAACCTGTCGTCAATGACTCCGATTACTTCTCCGGCTTTAAATGTCAGCTCGTTGTCTTCGGCCGCTTCAAAGTCATACAGAGCCTTTACCTAAGCAAATGACAAACTCTATGGTCATCAAAATGCATCGGGTCTCTATTGAAAATCATCAGGCAACACGATATCCGTTATAACGCTTCGGCAAAGCGAAGACAGCTGAAATCGGTTTCAAGATGAAATTCTAAACCATAGAAATTAAATCATAAACAAAAGTTTTACACAAGACTCAAAACACAAGAAATCACACACACACACACACATCATAAATGTTACATTACCAAAACATGATTTTTCATGACAGACCTTTCGCGGCTCGCGAGACTTCTGCATTGTCAATGTATTCGGTGTAGCATTAGACGTGAAGTTTGGATACAGAGAAGATGACGACGATGATATCGTCGTCGATTTCGTCTTCTGCTTTTCGGCATCTTTCATGGAAAGAGCAATGGCTGAAAGAACAACCAAGACTTCAACTCAATTAATAGCTCTCTGCCGATGAGATCCAGGCATATGCCTGTGTACCTTCAAACCGACCGTCCAAACACACATACAGCCAGGTTCATGAACACTTTATCAAGCGTCGTGCTTCTCAGATATATCGAATGCAGTGCTTACCCGCAGAAACATTACTCGTCTCCAGCTGGCAAATGGGAATTTCATATCTTAAAATACCCGTAGAATATCGTAAACACACCTTTGGCAATGTCTTCCTCTTCTTCTTGGCTTGACACAACGTTTGGGTCCTTGCTGAAAACTCGACTCTTCGGCTAAAATGAAACACACCCCAAAGTTACTCAAAACAACAAAAAACAGCCAATACATAGTACATTCGACGGACAGTAAATGTACTGAAACAAAACAACGAAGATCAGCATCAGAAGGCATTACACTTCATACTGGAATTTTGACCACCCATGTCACATATAATGTTTTTTCAGGCAAAAAGAGCTATAAAAATTCACACAAAGCACCACACAGCTGAAGATGAATATTGGATCTTGATTTTTAGCTACGGCAGAGTCAAACTGGCTTGAATAGCGCTATATGTCACAGTTGTAATACTAATCAAATACTAGTAATACTTACTACTTCATCTGGAACAAAGCTATGTCCATCAGTCTTCAACATTTGGTAAAAGCTGGGAATTAAACTGCAAAACAAAAACAAATGTTTAAAGATGTTTTACATTTTGCTCTTTTATAGTTTATGCCTTTACAATTCACTTCCATGTTTAGTGTATTAACCTACATTGTACCTTCTAAGTGTTTTAATGCAACAGTCTACACATTATACATCCTCAAGCTCTCTGTAACCATGGTAAATGCATTGAATAAGGGTATAACATCAAAGGACAAGGGTATGAGGGCAAAGGTCACTGACCAGAAACTCTTTGAATGTACACCGTCACATTTCATACAGACAGTATTTGAACCGACATTAATTTTAGAGAAAATGTGACATAAAATTCAAAGATTCTTCACAGAATGTGTATGAAAGAGAAGGCAAGAGACATGAAGTGGTAGGATAGTATTAATATTTAACCCTTAAACTGCCAAATACTTTGGATCTACATGATGCAGTGGGAACTGAGTTTACTCGGTGCATGTAGTTCAAGGGTTAACTGATCTTACCTTAGTGAAGAATCAGATTTGAATTCATTCTCCGCCCACGACTTGAGCAGTAATTTCAGCTGCAGTGCAACCTTTGGATGAGCCTGCAAGAATAACAACGGCGTATAGCACCATAAAAACACCAGAGGCATTCTAAATGTGGATCTGGTGAAGAATGGAAAAAATAACTAACACTATTCATAAAGACAAAAGAAGTCTGGAAGAGGATAGAAGATGAATGAAAACAGAAAGGGCGACCAAGGACCTAATAAACTGTATTGGTATGGAACAAGACAACAAGAAGAAGGAGAAGGAGAAGCCACATCAACTGAGAGAAGAATCAAACCTACTAAGAGAAGTACTAGAAGGAAAGATGAATGGGAAAAGACCAAGAATTTAAGAGGAAATCGATTATTAGCACCAGGAAAAAATCAACTGCGTTAATTGGATGGAAAATCTGCGTTCGTGAAATCCAAATATGCCCATTCAGCCTCGGCCGCTCCTGTGTTAACCGTTTTATGGGTCAGCGTTAACTGGGTTTTACTGTAGTAATAGAACTCGTGCGAACCGTTATTCAAAAAGCCATAGCCTGACTCAGTTCTCGGAAAAAAGTAATGCTGCTAAAACGAGGCGCTTCTAGAAAGGCCAGTTCACCTTTTCACTGATCAGCGTTCGGCACTCATTTACAAAATCTCTGGATGCGATTTCTAAGTGAAAAGTGTGACCGCAGTTCTTCACACAGGCGTTCAACATCTAAGAAACAAAACAAGACCATTCCCACAGTAAAATAAATGCAAATTTAGCAACTATGACATCAATAAAGAAAAAGCATAGACATACTGATGATGCTCAACCTAAAGCAAATATGATATCCATAATTTCATACCTAAGAAATTATGCTGACAAACATTGTCAAATTCTGTTTTTAATATCGAAGCATTTGTACTGTCCAGAGACATCTTGATCCCCTACTACAGAATTCACTCAAGTTGACTTTATATTACACAATCTGAACAGCTATTCTATAGCAACATTAACTTGGCCAACAACAACAGTGCAATCTTTCACAAACCAAAGTCTTTTTAAGCTCTTAACACTTTGACCCCATAAGGTCGATATTTCAGCTTCATAATATATTGGTTATTTAGATTCGTCTTCTTCTTTCTTTCCTTCCGTCGTTCCTTCTTCGTTTCTGTATTGATTCAAGTATTGTTTCTTTTTGCTTAGACCTTTGTCTTAACATTTTGTTTCTTATTCTTTGTCTTCTGCTGACTCCTGCTATTCCTCTTAACCAGTTCATTTCTGCAGTCATTAAACTTCTTTCATCTGTCTTCTTTATGGTCCAGCATTCTGATCTATACAATAGTACTGATTTGATCAGTGTATTAGTTTTGTGAAGTTTTTCAAATGCTTCCAAATGGTCCAATTTCAAAAATAGACCCATAGTCCAATTCTTCTTATTATGGTTAGATAGACTGCTGCACGGGCAAAAGGGTCGAATTAAACAAGCAGTGACTCACTGTCAGCGCCTGCATTGCGACGTGAGGAACACGGTCGTTGAGTCGTTTTGTTATCGACTTCAGACAATCCCTTGCTCTACAATCACAAGAGAGAAAGAAAAACAAACTAGATCCAACACACAACCTAAGCTCAATAACTCTATGACTCAAAACGTGTGTCTGAGTAGAAACAATAATAAATTTTAAAAATTTAACCCCTTAACTGGGTATCTAACTGTAACTCAATGTAAAATGGACGGATAATAATAATATAATAATAATTATGCACTTCTATAGCACCAGTTCTAATACCCAAGGTATCAATCGATGGTACTTCAAAATCAATCCGCAAAAGATCCAGGTCATTCCAGAGATCAGTCAGAGGGAGATACATCCGGGGTCCCAAGTTAAGGGGTTAAATAGCACACAAATTAATATCAGAATACTGCTACACTTTATTTGACCAACAATCAAGTTGCCATGCACGTATAAAAAGGCATATCGCATTGCTATATTCCTGTAATAGTGATGTCCAACAATCATGCTGAGGGTGAAACATAAAATATAAAAAATCATTATTTGAGAGATGATTAGATGCACGATTGTTCATAGAAATCATAAAGTCTTACGCTGTTGGTGACTGTTTGGCTCTGTCACAGATGTCCAGAATCAGAGCCCAGTCTTCGCTTGTGTTCAGTTCGTGAGTCACTTTCTCTGTTAAAAAATAACATCGTACAAAATTAAAAATTCAGAATTGCTCTCACTTCCAAAATCAACCAGAATGTCTAATTTCCAGCAACTATTGATTTCCATTATTCCACATCGTGAAAGTAAAGGCAAGAACGTACAACTATACATAATCGCAATCAATTTAATTCATCAGCTTTATAATCTTTCATCCTCTGTATACTGCTGAACCACTATTAGGCACGATTTTAAGGGCAAGCTTTCCTAAGTAAAGGTTAAGCACAAATGTCTAAAAATGATTTATACTTAATAGATTCACCTTCTCTCGTTTAATGATCTAGATTTTATATTGTGCAACACCTGGACTACTATTTCGCTGCGGAATTAGGTTGCAGTTAGCATAATTGTGCTGTAGGCGGTACATTTAGTCTTAAGGTTGGCAAAATCAGCTTTCAACATCCTAAATTATTTCTTATGTTTTTAAAAGATAGCATGTCAATAAAACAAGCAGCTATTTTATTGTATGACAATTCTCACCCAAAGTCACAAAGAAGTTATAAGAAATGTCCTCTCTCTGCAAGCTTGAATTTCTAAAGTATAATAGCCCCCAAAGTGTCTTCTCCACGAAATCTATTGTGATAAATCAACTCATGCGAATTGGAAGGGAATAGCAAATTTAAATGATTGGTTCCGAACTGTCTCTTCAACTTTCTTTTTGCGAGGACCCAAGTATTTTCAGTGTTCGCGGCCAACGAAACTTGTGATCATGTATAACAACAGAATGTGTGCAAATCTCAAGCTGAATCTGTCCGCTGTCTGCATATGCTGCCCAGCTGACCGAGGCAATGAGAGCAGTGGCGGCTCCACCGGGGGGACCAGGAGGGCCGTGCCCCCCTATTGAGAGCCTGGCCCCCCCAGTGCCCCCCCAGTTGGGACCCTATACTTAATGCTACATACATTAAACAACAAATGGTTGGCCCCCCATGATTAGAAGTTGCCACCCCAACGGCCCCCCACTTGCCAAATCCTAGAGCCGCCACTGAATGAGAGTGCCGAGAAAAATAGTTGTACGATGCCAAGGTCTCACTGTCATTTCGACCTTATTATTTCTACAGATTATTAATTTTTAGAATAAATTTTGAAAAATACTCTCCAACGGTGCATCCGCACATGCGCGCACAAACGTTGAAGTGACTATAAACAATCACCTAAAACTGCATAAACGAAATAATTTAGGACGCTAAAGCCGACTTTACCTTAATGTTCACCAAATAATCAAGAAGCCGCAAAATGAAACTTATAAAGGACCTCTACTCAGCTGTTGCGGCCTTGTGCTGCGAAATGAATGGGGCTCTGGGAGGGTAGGTAGGGCGATCGGGAGTAACAAAAGGGGAAGAGAGGGATTAACAATGTAACCACATATATCACTAGATGAGCCCCAGGACTGACCGACGTCAGCGTCGAATGGAGACGAACTACTGAAAAGCGGCATTTTGTGTGGAAAAATCGACTTAAAAGTGAACAAATTAATCGATTCTGTTATGAAAACATTACAAGATGACGGCCACCACCATAGAGATCACGCAGATATCTCGGTTAAAACCAGTAAGTAAATTTCTTATCCATTGATTCCATTCGTTCCACAATGTAATGTAATTGGTCGCGGTCCTATTTAGCTTCGGCTGTCTCAATTTTAACTCACAGGAAGTTTTCAATTTTATCTAATGCATTGTCTAGGGTCGGCTGGAAGATGTTGCTAAGGAAGAAGACTGTGAATTCTAAACTATGAATGTGTCCAGTGCTGAAAGTCTGTGAAAAAAGGTGCAGGAACTCTCTTGACGCAACGTACCCTAACCGTAACCCAAACCCTAACCATAACCATGATAACCCTAACCCTAACGAACTATGGGTAGCCATAATTTACATTTCTAAAGCGCTTTTTAAACCTTAGCTTAATAGTTTTGCAACAAGTACACGGTGCTTTTACAATATTGAAACAAATATTGAAAAATTAATGGAAAAAACTTTTATGGTCCAAAAAGGTGTGGGAACTTAATTCCCGCGCGTTCCCTCTGACTTTCAGCACTGGATATGTCTGTCGAAAAATTGCTCATTCAATATAATCAAGACCCAGTGTTTATTCTAGCCCCCTTGACATTGGGGGAATTTTGAAATGTTTGGGGAGACAAGGTTTGAGTTTCCACACGTTTGGGAAATTTCCATTCCCCAGCCAACATCTAAAAAAATTTGGGGGAATTTTCAACTTGGGGGTGGGGGGAAATTCCCTAAGAAGGCCTAGAATAAACACTGGTCAAGACCTAATAAATAGTGATAATATCTCGCTGAAGATCTAGCTTGAGCACATCGCAAATTGATCATTTTCATTTTATTTTAAAATTCGATGAAACTCAGTTGTTTCTTTTATTAGCCTATCCGAAATAGTCGCAGTTTTCTAAATTTCAATTTTTTTAATTTCTCCAAACATCGCGGCGCAGATAATATGAAAGACGGAGCAATGTTTTTATTTGCAGATCATGTTCCATGTTAGAGAATATAAATATCTTAGAAAACTGTTCCTATAGCACAATTGTAATTGCAGAATGAAGTTCTAAGCTAGAGTAATTTCCATTGTGTATGAAAATTCGCATTAACAGGTTTACAGAAAATTACAGAGTTGCTGTGACCATAGATTTCAATTATTCGTTTTATTCACGTGCTATGTAATGAGTGTTGTCGCTGTAGACTATTGCGAAATGACCTCCATCTTTGATTCTTTGTTCGAATTTCCAAGAAGAGAGCTCACGTTCAAAATCAAGAACTTTTTGAAGTTATTAATTTTTTCGATAAAAGCAGCAATTCTGGTCGAAAATACCAGGGCGCGTTAATCCCTGAATTAAGCAGGCAAGTGGTTGTTTCTGTAAGTTGTGTTGCAAGTTGCGACAATACTATTAAAATATTAAAAGAGCGCTGACCATGTTGCAAGAGTCAATTCTTCCAAGCACGTGTTCGTTAGTGGTACAGCGTGTTGTAGACATTGACGTTGATGTTAAAAGTGTGAACTGAAACTAGTAGCGGCCATATGTTGTCACTGTCTAATAATGTTGACAGACGACCTTGGAATTATTTTGTGCAATGGAGCTGGTAGCAAGCTTAGTAAAATCCGCTTGCATCGTACAAAGTGCACGAGGCTTATTTCTGATGTTATAGCACCAGAACTGGAGAGGGATTTATTTATTCAATGACTTGCAGGGCAAAAACTATTCAATTCTTGGTCATTGACGAGTCAAATGATATTTTTTCAAAGGATATTTTTTTCTGGAAAACCATGTGTATGTGTAACATATTACAGTGACAACGATGGAGCGGTGGTTACTGCATTCTGTGTTTTGATATCAGTTGTGCAAACAACTGGTGAATTGCTATTTGCTGCCCCTGAGTTGACACGATTGCAATGGTGATTTTCCCATTGTGGAAACTTGCGGTTTTCGGTTCAAATTTAAAAAATTTAAATTTCGTAAAAGAAATATTATTTGCACTCCATAGGGTGAGATGTTAAACTCCACTTTTTCGCACTTTGTAGTGCACTGGCCCGACAAAGGCTTATTGGCACTCCGAAGTGCATATGCAAACTAAAACGTAGGGTGAGATATTAAACTCTGCCTATTCACACACTGCTGTTGCTTTTCACTATTAGCAATACACTTTATGCACACGAGACAAATACCGGTAATCTTCTTTGTTCCGCAAATTTGTCAGCAACTGAAAAATCTTAATGAATAAAACATACTTGGCTTAAATTACCGATACACACCCTTAGAGTGTAGCTAGTTAGTTAGTCAGTCTGATTGGAATCTTTAAATGTTGTGACTGAACGAAGGAAAATGCAGCAGTTTAATTTTAATTGAATGGAAACTTTTGTCACCTGTAATTATTACCTATTACTAATGTTATTATCATTGCTCAGCTTAAAATGATGGCAACAACAAGCACATTGTGCCCCACACCCATCTGAAGCATGCTACGACATCCATAATGTGAGCAAACAACAATGCATAGCACGAGAGCACGTGATATGGCCACGCCAACTCTGATTGATGGGGTGCGAATAGCAGTGTTATTTAAGTTATGGTTTTTCAGTTTCAGTTGTGTTTTTTCAGTTTAAGTTAAGTTAACTTTTTTAAAAGTTACAGTTAATAGTTAATGATTTTTCCGTTATAGTTGCAGTTAAAGTAACAGACAAGATATGGGATATGAGATAAAGTAAAGGACAGTTCTTGGTTCTCGTGCCTTTTCAGTGGCTGCCCCAAACTCTGGAACTCACTGTCTTAACATGTGTGCATTACAAATTCATTACAGAATTTTAGAAAAGATTAAAAACCCATCTTTTTGACCTGGCCTATCCACCATATACTGTCACCCGTTTGACTGGCCAGATACCCTGTATTTGACCTGGATCTTTAATTATTTGGATTTGGTGTGCCATCAGTTGATGCTCCTGTGCGTTATGAAGTGGCGCTATAGAAGTTTAAGATTAGATTAGATTATATTAAAGTTCTCTTAGTCTCATATCCCATTTCATATTGTTTAATAAAAATACAAAGCAATATGCTTGTGGCATTTTGCCAAATGAGTCAGATATCATAATATTTTATGTTCATTTTAAGAAATGGCCTATCGGTCCACAACCAAAAGATGGATCAGATCAGTGTGAATTGTGAACAATGAAATGTAGACTACTTAGTCCTCTTAGTGCATTCAGCAACCTGGCGTGACCTTGTCCAGTTCACTGGGTGCAATTTAGGTCAATAACAACCCTGTTTATATGAGGTCTGGACTTTAGTCCTGAATCGTGGCCCACAAGTACAGCTGACACAGAAGACTTATGAATTACTGATAATAATCATACTTATAAAATTATTTTTCAAGTTTCAATAACTTTTCTATTTCTTAACTTTTCAACTTTATTCTATTACAGTTATAACATAAGTTATTAATCACTTTTCAGTTAGAGTTACAGTTAACTGACATTTCTTTCCAGTTAGTCAGTGTTTTCAGTTAACCCAGATTATCCCAACTTTTGCTCTTTAGTATTTGACATAATTTTTGAAACAATTAAAGCACAAAAGTACACAGAAAAATATTTAAAAAAATTTGTTACGTTTCACAAAAGAGAAATTTGAAGCAAAAATCGCGCACCCTGGGAGGGTGCGCTAGTAACTTAGCAGTAAAATACGTTATACAGACAGCTTTAGTGTAACCCTGCAATAAAATTACAAATCAATGTTTTGTCCAGACCCCAGTCCTTTGTAGGGCAACTTGACTTGGCTTGTGGGAAGAGACACAGTTCAATGCAAACACTTGTGGTGGTGCTGGGATTTGGAAAAGGGGGGTGTTGTGGTTTGAGGGGGATGGAATCTCCCCTAACAGGCCTTGATCAAGCAATGTTACAAATTATCACTTATTGCCATAAAGGGCATTGGAAGAATGGATATGCAATCCAATGTCACATTTCTGGCATCTTTTCCTAGTATTCTAGCCACATTGTCCAAAGCGCCTCTGAGTGCAAGAGTCAGTAAAGTAATGGCCCCGACTGTCATGACTTATTTCCAAAGGCACGCGGCTGTCAAAGGGCTTTGTCTTTCCAGGCCGATCAAATTTGACAGGGTTAGTATGAAAACCAAGAAGATCTAGTTGGTTTCACTTGATATGATGGTGTGCGTCTATACAAAATCCATGCATTTCTGCACCATTAGGTCAATGATGTAGGCAAAGAGTGGCCACCGTCACTTCTTAGTTCTTACTGATATGTGATATGATGACGCATTCTAGTCAGTCCGATAGACTGCACCCATTGTTGTCTTATAAAATCTGACAACATTGGGCTCAGATATGTGGATTCATTGGTTCTGAGATCCGCACCAGTGTGACGCACAACAGAAGGGTTCCACTCCAATGGCGTTCGATGCCAAGTGCACCATCGTTTCCACAATCACTCTCTCCAATTCTTTCAGTGCTTCCAGTAGTCTTACAGTGTGTAGATGCAATTATAGTAGCTTTAGCACGAAGCTGAATTCCAGTCATTCTGTGCCTTCATTTTTACCCCCGGAATCTTCACCATATCCCAAACCATCATTAGATGGATCAGTGTAAACATTTGTTGAGACTATCTCTTCATCTTCAAATATTATTTCCAAAGCATTGTGAACAGTAAAGTGCTTTGAATTGAAAAAATGTTGACCATATTTTACAGCACAGACATATTTCACATACTATTCAAGGCCATATCAACCATCTAGCTCAAACATGAAAACTAGGTTCTATGAACAGGGTATAGGATATAGCTCGAATTTATACAGCTATGTTACTAGCGCACCCTCCCAGGGTGCATGGTAAGATGCTGTATAGAAACCAGCGAAATCTATCAAATAAAGTAATACTACTGTACTCTGTTTCTAATAATATTGTTTTAAATCATATATCATTGTCAATAAAAAATATTAATTATTCATAATTTATTTTTGACGTCACAGGCAGCCGAATTCTTTTTTCAGACATTTTGAGCAATAAATTGCGAAAATAGTAAACAACTGTGTATTTTTCCAAACTGCCTGCACAAAACTGTTAAGTAACAAAGGAAGATAAGCAGAGTAAATAATTTTGCACTGATTTAATTTTTTAATATTTTTAAACATTTTTTTTCAAACGCACCCTCCCAGGGTGCGCTAGTAGAAAGTGGGTTAATGTTATAGCTAACTTGAAGAACACTGGCAAATAGGCCTAGTTTTCACTGTTCCCACTCCGGAGGTGAGAGTCATTTTCATACGTAAAATGTACAGCTGATTTTGTTGAAATTTATAAATTTCCATGTTGAATAGATGATATTTAATGTTGGTGAAATTTTATAAATTTTTGATAAAATTTGTTGAAGTTATATTTATTTCTAAAAGAGAACCACTTCAATCTGGACACAGTGTAGAATCCGGTTTGCCAGTTGCCACAATAGGCTGTGATCAATGTAGGCCTAATGATTGATTGGCCTTTCAGGTTATAGTGATTTTACTTTAGATTTTTAAGAGAGTTTAGATTTTAGAATAATATTGCCAAGCATTTTTGCATTAGACCCGCAAGGACATGGGAGGGACATGTCATTTGGTCCTGCACCCAAAGTCTTGGCAACCCTGTTCTACATGCAAATTGTTCCTAAAGGCAATTTCTTTTGCAGGTAAGGATGATAGATGAATGATGATGATGATGATAATAATAATAATAATGGTGGTGGTGATGAGGTTTTGAAAACAACTACCCTGGTAACTTTTATTGAGTTCATGTATTCTTTGGTTTTATTGTTTTGTAGGACTTTTGTTCAAATTTTATATATAAAGGATCTGAAACAGATGTATTATACAGTATTTTGAAGAAGACTTATTTGATGGAAACGACTTACTTGATTTTGACAATACTACCTCAGATTTTCCACCTTCATCGGGCCCTATTGCTATTGCTGTACTGCTATTAAAGGTAAGAAATGTTTGCGTTTTACATGAATTTGTAATAATTTCGTGTTTATTTTTTGCTTGCCATAAACCAGGCTGTTTGACTCGAGTGTCTGTTATATTTTTAAATGTGGCCAGTGTGGTGTTTGTGTGGGTGAAGAGGGGAGCTTTCTCGTCACTGGCTACTGACTCCCTTACTGTCATGTCATGTCATTGCGCCGTCGTCGCTTGGCGACGGTTTGCTACAAGAATGGGTCAGTGTTCTCCATCGCGGAGATAATCAAAATACTGTATAATACATCTGTTTCGGATTCTTTATATAAAATTTGAACAACATCGTGATTCAGTAGTTATTTTTCTGTTTTGGCTATGTTGTAAACTTCCTCGTTAGTTAGTAGTTTTGTCCATGGTATGCGTAACAGTTTTCTTATGCACTTGTTCTCAAAGGCCTGTATGCGTTTTCTTCTTCTTTTCTTAACGTCCAGGATTCGCTTCTATATGTTGCCACTGGCCATACCAAGGTTTTCATCAATCACAGTTTTGTGGTAGTGCTTATTGATTTGATTTGGTCCACTATAAATAACAAGGGGGAAAAGTGTCATGTTGTCTTTAACTGATTCGACTAACTTATTTAGAAAAGAATAAGAATAATAAACAATATCTGAAACCATTGCTTCATAGTGCTTTTCAAAATGCAGAAAGTAACGGAACCATGAATTAGACGCCTGCACGGGCTGACTTATGGCAGCCCGGCTCGGGACGTCCCATGGTTATTTTGGCCCAGCATGGTCCATTTCATCGTTTTTCCTTTAGGGTCCGGCCCGTTTCGGTCCACCAAATTTCAGGCCCGGCCTGGTCCAGCCCAACCTGCTCATTTGCAATTACAATTTGCAGCCATAACTTTTGAGAAATCAGTAGACATTTTAGTAGCAGTCTTGATGCTACAGTCTGGTATCAGATGAGAAGTGCCACCACTCTTAGTTATACGTAAGCACGCTGCTGCACTTAATGCAAGAAACGTACGGAAGTTTAATACACGTTTCGCATGTTTGGCACACTTGTTGGCATCATCAAATAACTGGACAATATAAGCCTTACAAGCTTCCTGAAGAGCACACATTGCATCGCTCTGAAATCTTAAATCAGGTTTGATCTTCTGTGACAATTCTCGAACTAGATGCTGCAAGGGCATTTTGCGAATTAGCAGTTCTGTCGAATTTTGATATTGTCTGAGTTCTCTGAAAGCTTGTGTTCCTGGCCTGAACCTGTGGGGCCTTTTCACTCCAATATTCGATGGGCAGGTTTTCCTGGCAACCTTCTTTACCGACTGCTTACGTGAGGTTTTTTCGCAGTGCATTTACAAGATGTCTGTTTTATATGTGCCATAATGCCAAAACACAACTGTATTGAGAATATAGACTATTATAGAGCACTGTCACCACAACACCTGACAACTCTGATTATTTAAATCTTAATATCACCGTCTGATGCCGCAGAACTAATTCCAACAAAATATTTCCACAGATCATTCGTATTCTCTTTAGCAAACGTACTATATACACCTTCACGAATTTTGAGCTTAACACTTTGACCGCCACGATATTTATTACCCCAACGCCACCATGAAAATGGACAAAATATGAAAATTTTAAAAGTTATCAAATATATTTGTTTTCCTTGTGGAAATCTAAGAAATGGTATAAACCAATGAAAAGCATTGAAATTCAGTCAAAGAATCCCCTTTTAACGTGTAACAAAAATAATTTGATGAGGTACGTAATCCATTAGAATTCCGCAGCTGTGTGATACTCTTCAAAACATGGTACCACGCAAAGTGCTGGTTTGGACAAGCATGTTTTACAAAAGTACCGAGTCTCTTTTCTAATGCCTTTCTTATTGCACACAACACACTTTGTGGTTAGTGATGCTTTTTTTCTTGTTGGTGGAAATATGCTGAAAAAATGTTGACCACTGAGCCGTGACATGTTAGATGCTTTGTAGTGAAAGAAAAGGTTGAACAGCATCAGTTTGGGTTGCAGGGCGATTATCATCAAGGACAAGACAGCGAATCACTTGCAATCAAAACCATGCTTGACTTTTATTTCATTCACATTTCTTGTACACCAAGTATGCATTTGCCATTGCAAGATCAAGAAAATGAAGAACAATCTTTTTGTATCATCTCAATGTCTTGCAAAGTGGGGTATAGTATGAAGTCAGTTGATCACTTCTGTCAATCCCACACATGTGCATGTTGTAGGTTAGGATGGAATCTGGTTTCATGAATGGCTCACCATTCCTATTACATCTAGTATGAGCAGTCATCTTTCCAGTATGGTGGGTGCTGAGCATGAGGACATCACGTTTATCCTTCCATTTGGTCACAACAATGCATCCATCTCTCTGACTGATGGTTTCACCTTTTATCAATTTTGCTGAGACAACCGGTTTCTCTAACTATTTCAGCGACTGTCTACTCTGTCTCGTTGTCCTAGCCAGAAGGAAAGAAGGATGCCGCTTCTCTTTGTTTTCGTCCCTCTCCAAAACCGCATGTGGCGACGCCACGCGAACGTTCATTTATGTATTAGGAGGTAGCCCCCCTGGCGAGGTCGAGTCAACCGTTTCACAGCCCCCCGCCGTCGCGGACCCGTGAAATGCGGACCCATGGGAGGGGAGGGGAGGGAAGGGGGTTAAACTGAGGGTGATCGAACATGTAACGAGTAAAGGGTAACCAGGATCTAGACAGCAATATTAAATCACAATGATCAAACTTATAAAGACTAAACTAGAACACAATACAACCTTTATAAATCTCATAACTCAATGAAATGAGCGTCATATACGCATCATAGTGTTTATACGATGCAATATGAAATGAAACAGAAGAGAGAGGAAAAATATATGGTGTACTGCATAGACGATATACGAACGAACGTGTATGAAATAAATCTATCGTGAGGACGGTCGGCTCCTGACATAAACCTGACTGGGGTTCCGGCCGAGCCTCCACCAACAACAGCGCCAGCTGTTCGAGCTTGGCACAGTCTCAATCCCCATATGGCAGGGTGGGCTGTGCCGACATATTGACTGGGTGGACGTCTTCATCGGAGAGATGTCCGTGTGCCTCCTCATTGCTTCTGGCGAGGTCCGGATCAAGTGTCGTGGAGAGGGGGTCGGGATTGGTGGACAGATCTATCTCACCAACGGTGGCTGCCTCCACCAAGCAACAAAATTAATGATGCCTCATCCAGAGGCTTTCTCTCGCTTTGCTAGTCCATGTACAATCTAATCTAATCGTTTGTTCTGGAAGTCCTTTGTGGTAAGGTCGCTCCCGATAGAGCGTCTAAACTGTCTTTTATCTTGGGAAGAGGATAAGCGTCTCCTTTTGTTACGGTGTTGAGTCCACGGTAGTCCAAGCAAAATTGCATAGTCCTGTCCTTCTTCGCTAATACCACGTTTGAGGCCCACTCGCTCTGTGCGGGTTCGATGAGGTCGTTGCGAAGCATCGCCTCCACGTGTTCGTCGATAATGTCTCGATGGGCCCGGGGGTGCGTTCACAGAGGCTGACGAACTGGCCTGGCGTCCCTGGTGTCGATTCGGTGACGTGACATCGTACAGTAGCCTAGGTCATCGTCACGGCTTGAAAAGACGTCGCTATATTCGTTCAGTAGCTCTTCTAGTTGACTTCGAGCTTCGTCAGGAGCTTTGCTATCCATTAGCGACAAAAGTTCTTTACCTGTCGTTGCGATGGCGGTCGCGCGCGTCGCGTTAGATCCGTCCATGGTTGTTACTGGACATAGCTCACCAAGCTGGTCGTTCTCGCAAGGTCACTGTTTCGTCGCTGACATTGACCACTCTCACCATCAGCTCAGTGGCTGAACTGTTGACTAAAGCCCTGGCCAGATGAACTCCAGGTCGCAGTTCACGGTGTTCGATCATCCAGTCGGATCCTTTCCTGATTGACTGCGAACCACTGTTTACGCGTGTCGGCACATTCACCTGTGTCCGTGGCAGAATGACAATTTCTACTGACGCGTTGATGCTGCGCCTCCAATTAGCTCCAGCCCTGCGGACGATAGGAATCTTTTCACACCCAAAGGATATCTTTCCTTCTGCTAGGATCAGTTCACAACCGGTCGAATCGAAGAAGTCCATTCCCAGCATAGGCTCATCAACTTGTTCGCTGACCATGAAAGTCACGTCGAGCTTTCGTTGACCGTTGAAGTTAACTGGCAGAGTCAGTTCTCCGGCTAGATGGATGGCGCTACCGTTAGCAGCCACTAATTTCTCGTTCGTAGGAGTTATACGGCATCCTTTCGCTAGTCTCGCAGGGAGAACGGATGTCTCGGCTCCAGTGTCAAGGAGACACTGACTTCGTCGGCGATTGATGGTACACTTAATGTACAAGGAGGCGAGGAGTGTAGATCCTGGACTTTCCTAGAAGAGCCCGAGTTAGCATTGACTCGATCCGAGCGCTTATTCGGTGCGCTTCTGCAGTCCCTTTTCAAATGCCCTAATTTGTCACAATTGAAGCAGCGTACCTGCGGTTTTCCTTGGCAATTAGTTCCGCCACGATCGCTGGTCGCTGACGTGGCAGCGCCCTCTGCTTTCCATCGTGACGTCGGTGTCCACGGCGGCTTAACGGTTGAAGTGAGTGGAACTTCACTGACCTCCACCTTTGCAGGATGTGCTGGCGACAACAGTCTGGACTCGATGTTTTTCATCCATTCCATTTGCATTTGTTTCTGTTCTTCCATAAAGTTTTTCAGCTGTCCCAACAAATTAGATGCTCCGTCGTCTTCCTTCGCCGATCGTACGTTGCGTTGAGCGGGTCGATTTCGTTCGTTTGCTGGACTGTGTTCATTGAAGGCTAGTTTATACGCCTCCATTCGAACGGCAGTTTGGAATACCTCGTTGAACGTTTTCCCTTCTTTCTCTCTAACTTTTAGTGACAGTTCTTTGTCGTGCATTGCTTCCAGGAATGCGTCGCACGCTATGGTTTGTGTTGTTTCGTTGCTAGGCGCAGGATAAGCCAAAGCGACTAACCTTCTGATGTCATGAAGTAAATCAGCGAGGCTTTCTTTTTCTCGTTGACGGCGATAGCGTAGCTGTACTCGAAAAGTTTCCGTCTGTGCCTTCAACCCATAACATTGTCGTAAGCGGGCGACCAATTCGTCGAACGTGGCGTCAGATGTTGACCCAAAGTCCCATAAAAGTTGGACCGCCAATTTCTCTAAAGAATTCTGTAGGAAGTCGATTTTCTCATTCTCTGTCCATCCGTTGTATCGAGCACAGACTTCGAACTGCTTTAGGAAGCTTTCGAAGGACCCAGTACCGTCGAATCTGTTTGGCTTCATGCATTGTCTCCGCCGGTCGTCGATCACTCTCCGTGTAGGAGTCAGAGTGGCTTCCGGCGTCATTCTGATCGGTCTCGGTAGTTTTAGAGGCTTCCAACTTCTCATCGGTGTTGTCCCGCGAACGGACGTTGTCTCCGTGGCAGTTTCGGTGTTCGGGTTCTTCTTTGAAGGTCATCTCAGGCGTCTGTAGATTTCTCAAGACTTCATGCTGTGCTTCTCTCAATACATGCTCCCATGGATCATCGATTTCCAAGGGGCGGTAGACGACAGGCGGTTGCTCCCCCTCGTCCATCACTGCGAAGTTATTAGGCTATTCCTTTCGATTGTCTCGTTGTGAAAATCAGTGACAGAATACACTTACTTCGCTTGTCTGAACCATCTTGTTGGTATTCTTTTTCGCGTCGTAGATGTCATCAACAGAATATACAGACCCTGCTTCTCTGGTACCGTTTTGTAACGATATTCCATTGCTGGGTATCATTAGCATGTTATTGTTGAGAGATACTCGTGTTTGTGATGGTGTTTTCCCTCTTGAATGACGTCAGTAGGACGGTTTCTTTATAACTGGGTTAAGGCGCGTAGAGCCGCCATCCATATCGACCCGGAGTATATTCTGATGTTATCCACAACGGACAAAGAGAGATACTGGATGGTTTTAATGGTTTGATTTTTATTCAATATACAAGCAGCGATTGATGATGAATTACAGTGTACAATTATGCCGTTTATTTATCAATCTTCATTGTGTACAATTATGCCATAAATTGTTGAGTGTATATAGTGCACAAAGTATGTATATATAATCACACAACATCTAATATATACACAGTTATGCAATGGGATGTGTAACAATATTAATTTCAATCAATATTGAGGTGCCGTGGTTATCTTTGATTTGATTGAGTTGGGATGGAAAGGTGGGAGTTAGGTGTAGTCAGAAACATTGAAACACGGGTTTTTATAATTGTCGACAGCGCTCAGTGAAGCCGAAACGCGTCGCTAACCAGTAGCAAGGCAGGTCCAAGGTTCGTGCAAGGCAAGAATTTAGACTCACTCGACTGTAAGCCGGGCGACTGGCCTATTCGACTTATTCTCCCTTAGTATAGCCCAAATGCAGGGGTGAAAGGCATACAGTAATTACAAATTTAAAAGATTTTCTAAAAATCCCCATAATATCCTACTGAATCTCTTTTCAACATTTTAAAAACTCATCTTAACCTTCCATTCACACTCAGCACATATGCAGAATTAACTGACAGATAATAATTATTATTAAACTGACAATTTCTTGTGCACCATATTACCAAACGAAGCAGGGCATATTCTAGAGTAAATTGTACAAAGTACTCCTAGTCAGTGCTTAATTCAGCAGATACAAATGGCACTTTGAGGCACGTCCCCTAGGTAGCCATAGATGGCGCTGAGGAGATACATTAATTGATCAATGAGCCATTCAACATTCTGAGACAGTTTTACTAAAATACTCATAAAAAGTCCATAGTATGCTTAAGGGAAATATATCTTATAATCATTCCCGTAAAAAAAAAGAATTTTGCACAATTAAATTAATATGAGTAATATGCATTGTTGACTAGGCAAACAAGGGACTAAACAAAACTCATGTGAAATACATGTATGTCTAATATCACTTTATGAAATTATAGTAAATTCATGTTATCAACAGATCTGAACTCTGCATCATACTGATACAATTTGTTTCCTGCCTCCACGGCCCACCAGCAAACTGCTTTGCGCCGAACTTGGACAAGAGTCGTCTTCTTTTCTTACTGTTTGCTTTTGCTCAGCAATTGCAGCTGCTGTTGGCCGAGTCACAGATGGTGTTCTTGATGACAGTGCCCTCTGAGCAGAATATATTCGACAAAAGTAACGCGCATCTATATATGCTGCATATGAAAAATGTTACTGTTTCATGTGATTAAAAGGCCATTTGTACCTAGACCCATACACTGTATGACCAGTCTCACACTTGAAATGTCACGCCAATATGTTGTCCCAAAGCCTATTAAGAGGGCCGGTAGTTACTGGTAGTTGCCTACTCAGGGTAACCAAGAGAAATTCCGGGCCCCTGGGCAGAACCACGGGGTCCCTAAAGTAGTGACAACCATTCTTTTGCTTGGCAGTCTTTACAGGAGGCAGTTAAAACTTAAAACCTGTCTTGTGCCTTGTTGGCAGGCGCCCCAAACACTCCTGCGTCTTCTAACCTAACCCTAAATGAGGACCCGCCAGGGCCCCCTATGGATCGCCGGACTCCTGCCTACTAAGCCGCAGTAGGCATAGGAATAGCAGGATTTCTGTTGTAAGTTGTAACTAATGGACCTCGCGAATGACAAAAACGCAACATGGACCCACCTCAAAAAAGTTCAAGTACCTCTGGCAGTCTGGCTTATGGCAATGTTTGGGACAACTTATGTGTGTGACAAGTTATTTTCTTTTACAAAATTAACAAAAACTCAGAGAATAAGGCTTACTGATCTAGCTTTGCTATCTCTAATCAAAGTATGAACACATTTGAGCCAGACAACAAAACTTGTCAGCAATGAGAGATGTCAAGCCCCAGAACAAAATACTAAAACTGTTACTTTTCAGTTTTGAATTGCTGTAATTCTGGAACACTGCATTAAGTGCAGTTGTTGCTCTGTCTGACAAACTGCAAGAATATGTTGCCATTTTAAATTAAGGACTTAATTACTAATATGACTAATTAGTCTTAATTACTAATATGACTAGGGGTGCATTGGTGAACATTTTTTTATCAGGGTGCCTGGTACCAAGAAAGGTTGTCAGACACTGATGTGCAGTATACTTTCTATACACTGTTTCACCAGTCTAACTCTCAAAATGTCACGCATCTATGGCACCACATGAGTCGGGGGGACTCGGGCCCAAACTTCCCCAAATTTATATAGCACCACTAATGCACATATACTTCTATACAGTATGTGCATATTTGCAATATACTTTGACCAGTGACCAGTCTCACACCTGAAATGTCACAATCATAATGTGCCTGGGTCAGGTGGTACGATTTTATCTACCACCGTGTTATCGTGTGGAGGGTCGGTGGAGGCCGCAGTCTGCTTCCCACGACAGGCACTGGGGACCCTCCTCTCTGGCCGTAGACGGTCCACTCTGCCATCGCCGTTCCTCCACAGCTATACCGGATCTTCACACGTCTACGTCTAGCAATCTTTTGGGCGGTGAGTTTGTTAAAATACAAATTAATCACAGTTTTTCGTATTCGATTAACGGTCTATCTCTGTAACACCATTGCTTCTTCTAACTGGTAAATCTTTTTTAAAATTCATGAAATCTCTCTCTAACATAAAAATCTGACCCTTTTTCTGAGTCTCAAGTCTCAGTGACATACAAAAATACTTTTTAATATTTCCAAAATATATAAATAAACAGACCTCTGTTCTCCCTTCAAGCGGAACAGAATCCACATTCCCGATGCTGAAGGACCGTTGTCCTTGGCGGCAGTCAGTTCGCCTTTTCACTGGCATTGTGGCGCACCTTTGATCAGAACGACCACCAGCCACCAAATCGCATAAGTATAAAAGAAATTAGCATCACAGTTAAAGAACAACTTGGAAGAACAACTTTGCCAAACCAAAAATATAACAATATTCTGTAGACATCTGATGCAAATCCCACTGCTAAATCATAGAAATCAAAAGAAGTTTTCAAACTGCAATCTATCTCCTATGTTCTGTTCTCCCTTCAAGCGGAACAGAATCCACATTCCCGATGCTGAAGGACCGTTGTCCTTGGCGGCAGTCAGTTCGCCTTTTCACTGGCATTGTGGCGCACCTTTGATCAGAACGACCACCAGCCACCAAATCGCATAAGTATAAAAGAAATTAGCATCACAGTTAAAGAACAACTTGGAAGAACAACTTTGCCAAACCAAAAATATAACAATATTCTGTAGACATCTGATGCAAATCCCACTGCTAAATCATAGAAATCAAAAGAAGTTTTCAAACTGCAATCTATCTCCTATGTCAAAAAGTTTACCCGAATAAGCATCCGTCACATTGTCCTCATAACTTTCATCACTGCTCAGATCGTCTACCTCACGACCTTAAATAAATTTCAGGCCAGTGAACAAATAGTAATATCATCATAACAGAATATGAAATAACTAACATGAAATGAGTCAAACCCCCTGTAAAGCACCCTTGTTTTTGGTTATGCTATGTCACGGCGCTATATAAATTGTCCAGTATACAATATACAATACAATTTCCAATTGAAATCGGTGCCAAAATGGAGACCTCCATAATGCTTGCAAAAAATTTATGGAGACCTAATCCCTCTGTGAATAAGAAATCTGATGGTAGTGAACACAATTAAAAATGTCTAAAATAGGTCATTTAAATATTTGTATATATTCTTATATGTAGTTAAGCTAAAACCTATAAACAATTATTTTCTCAACTACTTATTATTATTAATAGGCATAAACAGTTATTAGGCTCTAGCATTTAAATGTTCATAAAAATTAAGATATATGGTTGCATACATATCCTACCTGTCAGAAAATACATTTCTACATTCCATCTTATTGGGTGTCGTACATGGGACCAGGACCGACACTTTCGCCTCGAGAGAGCAGATCTCATCACATTCCTATCAATACACAACAGCAAGTGAAAAACTTGTTATAATAGTTAGATTAGAGTAGATTTCCAAAATTGCAGAAAAGCTAGTATGTCTGTCAGTACTGATAACTGCAATCTCAGTGTGCTACTGATAGGGGGCAAAATTATAAGAGCTCAATCTGCAGTTTCTTTAAATTTTCAATGTCTTCCTCCATCTTCATTACCTTTTTCTTTAGTTCAGAAACCTGGCCTTCCAGGACCGACACTTTCATCTTTAGAGAGCAGATCTCCTCATCTTTCTATCAATACACAACAGCAAGTGAAAAACTTGTTATAATAGTTAGATTAGAGTAGATTTCCAAAATTGCAGAAAAGCATTGGACCACAAAACCCAACGTCACGGGCTGGACATGATTACAATAATACCTTGGTCTAAGACTAAGTCTATAAGTCTAAGACTAAGTAATTAACAGTGTAAATTGAAAATGCAGGTAAAGAACACAATGAACCTAGCATTACACAATGTTATTTAGTTTTGTTCTATGTCCTAGTGGATAAGTAAGCAATTTGGTATCTCCTAGTCCTAAAAATAACTAAAATTGTTATTTTCCCAAACTCAGAGCGGGCTCAATGAAACTGTCCGGATCCGGCCCGCCAGTTGGACAACTCTGTTACACTAATGGTCTGGGTCATGGACTTGAGAAAAATTGATTTCTGTATATTTAAGAATTTTGGAAATCATGTAGCACTTAGGTAGGGTTTGGGTGGACTCGGTGTTAAAAAGACTAACCACTTTACCAGCCACAACTCATATGAGCTTCCATTTACCTTTACTTTACAAATAAAAGGCTACTAAATGGGTTAAAATGTCAAATTCGCCTCAAAACATATAGATCACAAAATGACAACAGCATAGATCTGTGTTGCTTAAAGTACCATACTACTTCCCACAGTTGTTGTTACAAAGAAAATTTGTAGAATACATCAAACTACAACCAATGAAAAACTGCAAGCAATTCAATTGTTGATCCAAAATTCCACACTGCATTTAAATACAGCTGCACTACTGACCTGGTTCAATTGTTTTCTTAGATCACTGAAACAAATAAATGAACGAGTCATTGTAGAACTCAAAAAAACGTATTTGTATCAAAACATTAAATTCATACATAGAAAATTTAGAACTATATCAGTTCTAAATTTTCTACTTATGAATTTAATGTTGCAAAAAGCATGCAGACTGAAAGTGAAGATTGATGATGATGATAGAGTCACAATGGATGATAAATTGAATTCATAAATAACTTTTCTATTATAAAAGGAGATTAACATTTTTTTAGAAGGTGAGACTTTCTGAGCACTAAATTAACAAACAGATATAGCACTCAATTTACACAGCATTCATTTTCTTCAAAGAACATACAGGGTATTTGCAACAGTGACTCTAAAGTGGTCTGGACAAAATCATCTCATAGCACGATAAAACTGTAATCAACAACAGTCATGTAGGGAAAATGACGAAAAATGTGCTTACTGATGCTCGTCCTGGCGTCAACAATGGCCAGCTCCTTGACAATGGAGTCTTTGCATGTATGGGCAGCATCTACAAGCATCAATGCAGATTCAGTTTCACTCCACTGATACAACCTTCTTAGAATTATGCTTGTGTTTTCTCTTCTACTGACTTGTTTGAGCATACCTAAATCTTTGGTTCATGCCTTTGTTGCCTGCAGGTTAGACTAATGCAATTCACTTTATCTTGGTTTGCCAAAGAGTCTGTTCTTCACTCTATCTATTCTAAATGCTGCAGCTCGGATTGTGGCTAAAGCTCCTCGCTACTCTAGCATCTCAGACTTTATGCTTAACGCTCTCCGCTAGCTTCCAATAACTGCCCATATTAAATTCAAACAAGTCATTGTTTCTGGAGCACTTCAAGGTCAGGCCCTGTCTTACATTACCGACCTATTCAAACTACACTCTTCCAATGCTCATCAATCGCCTCCCTTACCCCACTGATCGTTCATGTCCATAAATCACACAATTTTTATTCAGGTCAAGCGAGTATTCTGAGTAATTGGACCCTCTCTTAGGAATGCAGTGGCCCGTCCATTCTGGCTTCATTTCAGTCGTAGTAAGAAAGAACACTATCTTCAACACGACTGTTTAAGTACAGTGATCTTCTGAGATATGATAAACTGCTGACTGGTGTTGATATTGTGACGAACCCCCTCTGGCGATTCTGATAAATCGTCAGGGAAGGTCTCACCGTCAGGATAGCTGAGTGTATTCCGTGTAGGTTCGGCCTTAGCCAAGGACCAAGGGCTTTCTGTAGTGCCTGGATAGCTACGTGAAATTATTTAAATGTTTACAAGATATCGAAGAGCCTATTACCCTTCTTGTCAATCTTATAATTGAAGGACTGAATTCCAAAACCAGCTAAGTAGGGACCACGCAAATGTTCAGAATCAACGAATTTCAAATTTACTATCAATTAATCATGAACATCAAATTATGATTTGCATATTAGTTAATACGGAGTAAGAGCACCTATTTCAGCTATAAATTTCAAATCCACCTTTTGTACAAGTGCCCCGCTCAAACTTCATAATTTGTACTTCACAGGTTATGACTCTAACTTAATGCATAGTATCCATAATCTCATTGATTAGGCTATGAAATGCAAACTATTGAAGCAGGATAAGTATAGATAACATACTAGAATTTCATGTCTCATCCCTTCTCTCTATCAAGGTAAATTACATGGAAGGAAATCTGTAAGTGGTATTTCATGGCGAAAGGAGGGGAGGCGAGACAGTGGGGGGGCGGGACAGTGGGATAAGAGTGTATGTAAAAAATAATTTATTGGAACACAAAACCGGGACAACATTTTCAGTTCATTATTTATTATAGGTGAATGGGCTTAAATCAAACATCAGGAGAATATGGTTCATCGTATTCTTCAACTTCATCCTCGTTGTTCTCCAAGCCAGAAGCAGGAGATAAACAAGAGTAAAAGAGACTTAGATTAGGTGACTTAGTGATATCGTTTACGCCAAGTTTCTGCAAAAGCATTGCAACGTCTTTTGCTTTAGGCTGCTTAACCCGTTGCAGGGGGATTTAATTTTTTCAAGTCGTCCCCAATCGGGGTATTTAATTTGGGGGAAAGGCGTTGATGTGAAAATGTGAACATACAAGTTTTAAACTTACTATATTTCAGGCTATATAGAAGCTAGAAAGATGCGGTTTGCACCGTTGTTTAGCATTTTTATTGCTCTTTCGAACCATCGTGCCAAAGAAGGAAATTTTGGGAGTAGGGTCCACCCTACAGCCCAAAATAGGACCCCACCCCAACATTTTGGTCAAATTTTGTTCCAAGCCCAATAGCAAAAATTTTTCCGCGGTAACCCCAAAACTGTGAGCGAGAACATTTTAAAGAGGTGTAATTGGAACAGAATAATGCAAAAATTTTGAAGATTGGACAAAATTTGGAGTATTTATGCATTTTCAAACAATATTACTCATTGCTCGAAGAAATGACAATTTTGCGAACAGATTTTCAATCTGAAAAACCGAACAACTCAGTATATTTCAGGCTATATAGAAGCTAGAAAGATGCGGTTTGCACCGTTGTTTAGCATTTTTATTGCTCTTTTCGAACATGCGCGTGCAAAAAGAAAATTTTGGGGTAGGTCCACTCTACAGCCGAAAATCGAACCATCCCCAAAAAAATTTCAAAGCGCAATAGCAAAAAATTTTCAGCGGTGACCTCCCAACTATGAGCGCGAATGTTTTACGGCGGTGTAATTGGAACATAATAGTGCAAACATTTTGAAGATCGGGCCAAAATTGGCGGAGTTGTGATTTTTCAAACCTCAGACTTGAGATTTTTCAAGGCATTTCAACGCAAAATCCCAGTATTTGGACGATCAATGACTAGTTCTTTTGCTTATATAGTCAGTAACAGCGAAGAAAGTGCTGCCATCTATCGAATGGGTAGTAAACTAAATCGAAAAGTTACTCCAGGAGTCCCGGAGCGGTTTAAAACTGCAATGTTCGATGGTTATGTGGCGCAACGTTTATAGACGGCATTGCCCGTTAGAATATGGTTTTTTGCCGCCGTTTATAGGCGGCGTTGCCCAGGAACAGGTTAACATGAGAAGCTTTCTGGAGACGTGTAAGACTCAGTTTCTCAAGTTTCATTCCACGTTTTAATATGGAATGAAAGCAGAAGTCGCCTGAAAATGTGTCCTTTACTCCAATGCTTGATGCAGAAATTTGAATCACTCGAGCTTTCGAAATAAGAAAAGGTAACTTACTTTTGGCTACCTTTGGCACAGCTGACTTGTAGTCAGACACGTGCCAATCTTCTCCAAAGATTTTTACAGTACCGTGTTGTGACATCACAGCATGGTATTCATGTGGCAGGAGGATCGTCTCTAGCTTTCGGAGTTCTTGTTCAATTCGTCCAAAAACACGGTCAGCTGGAAGGTAAGAGTGGCAGCGAATAGGGAAGTAATGTCTTATCAGCAAATTTGGATGCTTCAATTTCACGAAGTGTTGCAAAGCTAGTAAGACGTTAACATTCTTATTCTGAGCACTGCAGCTGTCCGAAAACAAACGCAGAAGTTGAATGTCGTCCTTCAGTTCTTTCTGCAAAAATCCAAGAGTGCACTTGTACACTCATTTGAAGTCTTACCAGCTTCTGTTTCAGCCCAGCTATACATAAACACATTGGTTTTGTCTTGGATAGCTTTACCATTTGAGCCTACTTCATGAATGACAAAAGTCATATTATAAAGCCATATCTGCCTGGCATAGAAAGCTTCCGATATGGATACTTTGGGCAAGGGCTGGTTCTGCTGAATGTCAAACGCTATGGTCATTGTGTTCAGAGCAGGCTCATCATTGTGGTTTAACAGACTGTAAAATCTGCTAGCCTGCATTTTATGGAGGAGTCGATAAACAGTCATCAGTTGAGTTTTTCTTGGATGCTGGTCGTAGCAGCAATAGTGCTTTCTTACACTGCAGTAGGAGCAGACATCACTTGAGGATTTCCAAAACCAAGATTGTATTCTTTGATGAAAACAGATCGGTACAAACTGTATTTAACGGAAATTCCACATTGTCTTTTGAAAACATTTTTCCACATCCTTAATAAAAATAGCACAAAAAGAGGACATTGTAGGCGTACAAATAAAACTAACCGAAAAATCGAAACGAATAACATCTGTGCTCGTGTGGACGAATGTTGAAGACATTGACTGTTGAAGTGTGAGGTCCGTGGTTCAAATCCCTCTCTGGGAGTGCTGGCTTAGCGATGTCACATGCATATGCTGGCTCCGCCTGAAGTGCCTTTCATCGGTATGTTTGTAAAGTCATTTGTGTTTGGCGAAGAAAGGAAATTAGTATTACTATTATTATTACTATGTAGTTGTAGCAATGCTAGTTCTCCATTTAAAACACAAGCAACAGAAATGCATTTTGAGAATATTTCTACAAGTTCATCAGTACAAAATATATTAAAACAACTACTGCCAGATCTTTAGTAAATAATATTTCTTAAATATCTTACAATAGACCTACAAATTCACAAGGCACTATATTTTAGTCTTGTTAGTAACAGTTGCAAACATAAAATTTTCATTAGAACATTATCTACAACAAACCGTTTTATCGATAGTTCTGGCGGAAGATATTTTCGTAACGACTGGTAATGACGACTGTAGTGGCTTGAACGACACTTGAACTGTTCAATATGCTTACGAATGCAATTCTTGTTTTTTACCATTTTCTCTGTCGATCTGCTGCCACCCCGTTTGTCCTCCCGCTGTCTGCCTGTCTGCAAGTAGTGTTTGGCCAGACTAATCACCCGCCAACGTCCAACGTTAAGAACAGAACAGAATGTCTGATTGCACACCTGGATTAGATTTCCGTCTCTTTTACGAATCTACAAGCAAAAAGAAACAAAAACTAAGCAACTGAACACACAGAATCAATATTTGAATATCTAAAGAGCAAAGATGCTTTTATAAAGTTGTTAACAAAGTGACATCCAATGTATATATATATTTCACTATATAGAGATTTTTAAATATTTATATAAACATATAAATGGAAATAACATGACAGAGACATGACAATCATTACTATATTCCACTTACATAATAATAATTCTTTGGTTGTTTCTCCTTTTGTGATCTTTTTACATTCATAACAAAGAAATGCTGCAGCAGAAATGCATCCTGAGATTTTTTACTGCAATCGCTGTGAAAAGCGGAAAAGAAGGATTCCATGTCATCCATTGACAGCTGGCTCACGTTGCACACGCAGCCCCTCTGACGTTCACGCCCCCCATGAAGACAGCCTATTTTCGGTGATTTTCCATGACTACTGTATAGATTTGATTTTTTAATATTTTTTCCACTTATCGACATCTTTTTTACGCTTTCTGCTTTTATTCGATGGCAAAACAGCCTCATCGTAACAGTTACTGTCGCAAAAACTCGTATTATCAACAGCCGCCATCTTGTTTGACCGAATAGGATCGATTCTGATTGGCTGTTTTACTTAGCAGGAATTGGAACCAACGATCAGATGTACTAAGCAGGTTTTGAAACTAACTGCTTTTCTTCTTTAGCAGTTTCAGATCTACATAGCAGGTTTTGGGAAATCTCACGTTGAATAAAAATATGAAGTACTAACTGAGTAGTTCAATTTCTGCTTGTCAAGTAGTCTTATTGTGCCAGTTTCATCGTCAGTTGATCTAATAAAATGCACAAAACCACGAATTTTTTGTTTCTTTGCACTCAACGCCATCAGACTGCAGAATAACAGACATTTCAACATTTGTCCTCCCGCTGTCTGCCTGTCTGCAAGTAGTGTTTGGCCAGACTAATCACCCGCCAACGTCCAACGTTAAGAACAGAACAGAATGTCTGATTGCACACCTGGATTAGATTTCCGTCTCTTTTACGAATCTACAAGCAAAAAGAAACAAAAACTAAGCAACCGAACACACAGAATCAATATTTGAATATCTAAAGAGCAAAGATGCTTTTATAAAGTTGTTAACAAAGTGACATCCAATGTATATATATATTTCACTATATAGAGATTTTTAAATATTTATATAAACATATAAATGGAAATAACATGACAGAGACATGACAATCATTACTATATTCCACTTACATAATAATAATTCTTTGGTTGTTTCTCCTTTTGTGATCTTTTTACATTCATAACAAAGAAATGCTGCAGCAGAAATGCATCCTGAGATTTTTACTGCAATCGCTGTGAAAAGCGGAAAAGAAGGATTCCATGTCATCCATTGACAGCTGGCTCACGTTGCACACGCAGCCCTCTGACGTTCACGCCCCCATGAAGACAGCCTATTTTCGGTGATTTTCCATGACTACTGTATAGATTTGATTTTTAATATTTTTTCCACTTATCGACATCTTTTTTACGCTTTCTGCTTTTATTCGATGGCAAAACAGCCTCATCGTAACAGTTACTGTCGCAAAAAACTCAGATTATCAACAGCCGCCATCTTGTTTGACCGAATAGGATCGATTCTGATTGGCTGTTTTACTTAGCAGGAATTGGAACCAACGATCAGATGTACTAAGCAGGTTTTGAAACTAACTGCTTTTCTTCTTTAGCAGTTTCAGATCTACATAGCAGGTTTTGGGAAATCTCACGTTGAATAAAAATATGAAGTACTAACTGAGTAGTTCAATTTCTGCTTGTCAAGTAGTCTTATTGTGCCAGTTTCATCGTCAGTTGATCTAATAAAATGCACAAAACCACGAATTTTTTGTTTCTTTGCACTCAACGCCATCAGACTGCAGAATAACAGACATTTCAACATTTGTCCTCCCGCTGTCTGCCTGTCTGCAAGTAGTGTTTGGCCAGACTAATCACCCGCCAACGTCCAACGTTAAGAACAGAACAGAATGTCTGATTGCACACCTGGATTAGATTTCCGTCTCTTTTACGAATCTACAAGCAAAAAGAAACAAAAACTAAGCAACTGAACACACAGAATCAATATTTGAATATCTAAAGAGCAAAGATGCTTTTATAAAGTTGTTAACAAAGTGACATCCAATGTATATATATATTTCACTATATAGAGAGATTTTTAAATATTTATATAAACATATAAATGGAAATAACATGACAGAGACATGACAATCATTACTATATTCCACTTACATAATAATAATTCTTTGGTTGTTTCTCCTTTTGTGATCTTTTTTACATTCATAACAAAGAAATGCTGCAGCAGAAATGCATCCTGAGATTTTTTACTGCAATCGCTGTGAAAAGCGGAAAAGAAGGATTCCATGTCATCCATTGACAGCTGGCTCACGTTGCACACGCAGCCCCTCTGACGTTCACGCCCCCCATGAAGACAGCCTATTTTCGGTGATTTTCCATGACTACTGTATAGATTTGATTTTTTAATATTTTTTCCACTTATCGACATCTTTTTTACGCTTTCTGCTTTTATTCGATGGCAAAACAGCCTCATCGTAACAGTTACTGTCGCAAAAACTCGTATTATCAACAGCCGCCATCTTGTTTGACCGAATAGGATCGATTCTGATTGGCTGTTTTACTTAGCAGGAATTGGAACCAACGATCAGATGTACTAAGCAGGTTTTGAAACTAACTGCTTTTCTTCTTTAGCAGTTTCAGATCTACATAGCAGGTTTTGGGAAATCTCACGTTGAATAAAAATATGAAGTACTAACTGAGTAGTTCAATTTCTGCTTGTCAAGTAGTCTTATTGTGCCAGTTTCATCGTCAGTTGATCTAATAAAATGCACAAAACCACGAATTTTTTGTTTCTTTGCACTCAACGCCATCAGACTGCAGAATAACAGACATTTCAACATTTGTCCTCCCGCTGTCTGCCTGTCTGCAAGTAGTGTTTGGCCAGACTAATCACCCGCCAACGTCCAACGTTAAGAACAGAATGTCTGATTGCACACCTGGATTAGATTTTCGTCTCTTTTACGAATCTACAAGCAAAAAGAAACAAAAACTAAGCAACTGAACACACAGAATCAATATTTGAATATCTAAAGAGCAAAGATGCTTTTATAAAGTTGTTAACAAAGTGACATCCAATGTATATATATATTTCACTATATAGAGATTTTTAAATATTTATATAAACATATAAATGGAAATAACATGACAGAGACATGACAATCATTACTATATTCCACTTACATAATAATAATTCTTTGGTTGTTTCTCCTTTTGTGATCTTTTTACATTCATAACAAAGAAATGCTGCAGCAGAAATGCATCCTGAGATTTTTTACTGCAATCGCTGTGAAAAGCGGAAAAGAAGGATTCCATGTCATCCATTGACAGCTGGCTCACGTTGCACACGCAGCCCTCTGACGTTCACGCCCCATGAAGACAGCCTATTTTCGGTGATTTTCCATGACTACTGTATAGATTTGATTTTTTAATATTTTTTCACTTATCGACATCTTTTTACGCTTTCTGCTTTTATTCGATGGCAAAACAGCCTCATCGTAACAGTTACTGTCGCAAAAATCAGATTATCAACAGCCGCCATCTTGTTTGACCGAATAGGATCGATTCTGATTGGCTGTTTTACTTAGCAGGAATTGGAACCAACGATCAGATGTACTAAGCAGGTTTTGAAACTAACTGCTTTTCTTCTTTAGCAGTTTCAGATCTACATAGCAGGTTTTGGGAAATCTCACGTTGAATAAAAATATGAAGTACTAACTGAGTAGTTCAATTTCTGCTTGTCAAGTAGTCTTATTGTGCCAGTTTCATCGTCAGTTGATCTAATAAAATGCACAAAACCACGAATTTTTTGTTTCTTTGCACTCAACGCCATCAGACTGCAGAATAACAGACATTTCAACATTTGTCCTCCCGCTGTCTGCCTGTCTGCAAGTAGTGTTTGGCCAGACTAATCACCCGCCAACGTCCAACGTTAAGAACAGAACAGAATGTCTGATTGCACACCTGGATTAGATTTCCGTCTCTTTTACGAATCTACAAGCAAAAGAAACAAAACTAAGCAACCGAACACACAGAATCAATATTTGAATATCTAAAGAGCAAAGATGCTTTTATAAAGTTGTTAACAAAGTGACATCCAATGTATATATATATTTCACTATATAGAGATTTTTAAATATTTATATAAACATATAAATGGAAATAACATGACAGAGACATGACAATCATTACTATATTCCACTTACATAATAATAATTCTTTGGTTGTTTCTCCTTTTTGTGATCTTTTTACATTCATAACAAAGAAATGCTGCAGCAGAAAATGCATCCTGAGATTTTTACTGCAATCGCTGTGAAAAGCGGAAAAGAAGGATTCCATGTCATCCATTGACAGCTGGCTCACGTTGCACACGCAGCCCTCTGACGTTCACGCCCCCCATGAAGACAGCCTATTTTCGGTGATTTTCCATGACTACTGTATAGATTTGATTTTTAATATTTTTCCACTTATCGACATCTTTTTACGCTTTCTGCTTTTATTCGATGGCAAAACAGCCTCATCGTAACAGTTACTGTCGCAAAAACTCGTATTATCAACAGCCGCCATCTTGTTTGACCGAATAGGATCGATTCTGATTGGCTGTTTTACTTAGCAGGAATTGGAACCAACGATCAGATGTACTAAGCAGGTTTTGAAACTAACTGCTTTTCTTCTTTAGCAGTTTCAGATCTACATAGCAGGTTTTGGGAAATCTCACGTTGAATAAAAATATGAAGTACTAACTGAGTAGTTCAATTTCTGCTTGTCAAGTAGTCTTATTGTGCCAGTTTCATCGCCAGTTGATCTAATAAAATGCACAAAACCACGAATTTTTGTTTCTTTGCACTCAACGCCATCAGACTGCAGAATAACAGACATTTCAACATTTGTCCTCCCGCTGTCTGCCTGTCTGCAAGTAGTGTTTGGCCAGACTAATCACCCGCCAACGTCCAACGTTAAGAACAGAACAGAATGTCTGATTGCACACCTGGATTAGATTTCCGTCTCTTTTACGAATCTACAAGCAAAAAGAAACAAAAACTAAGCAACTGAACACACAGAATCAATATTTGAATATCTAAAGAGCAAAGATGCTTTTATAAAGTTGTTAACAAAGTGACATCCAATGTATATATATATTTCACTATATAGAGATTTTTAAATATTTATATAAACATATAAATGGAAATAACATGACAGAGACATGACAATCATTACTATATTCCACTTACATAATAATAATTCTTTGGTTGTTTCTCCTTTTGTGATCTTTTTACATTCATAACAAAGAAATGCTGCAGCAGAAATGCATCCTGAGATTTTTTACTGCAATCGCTGTGAAAAGCGGAAAAGAAGGATTCCATGTCATCCATTGACAGCTGGCTCACGTTGCACACGCAGCCCCTCTGACGTTCACGCCCCCCATGAAGACAGCCTATTTTCGGTGATTTTCCATGACTACTGTATAGATTTGATTTTTAATATTTTTTCCACTTATCGACATCTTTTTACGCTTTCTGCTTTTATTCGATGGCAAAACAGCCTCATCGTAACAGTTACTGTCGCAAAAACTCGTATTATCAACAGCCGCCATCTTGTTTGACCGAATAGGATCGATTCTGATTGGCTGTTTTACTTAGCAGGAATTGGAACCAACGATCAGATGTACTAAGCAGGTTTTGAAACTAACTGCTTTTCTTCTTTAGCAGTTTCAGATCTACATAGCAGGTTTTGGGAAATCTCACGTTGGGTTGTATTACGGCCATTATCCTCCTCAAATCGGACCTGTCTGTCTACTGGGGGTGGTGTGGGCAGTGATCGAATATTCTGTCTTTTCTCGTATCATGGCCAGTTGCTGCATTTGCTCCGTTATTGATCGATTAAATTGTTCCTGTTTTAAGGTTTGCTTACTCAATGCTTCGTCTAGTTTCCTCAGGATTAATTCTGTATCTTTGCCCCCCTTTGCCCCCTGTATCGCTTTTTCCCTGCATGAGTTTAAATTATCACGATCTGTTTTCATGAAACTTTCTAACCGGAGGGGTATACGGAAGGCGTAATTTAGATTTTTGGGGTCGCGGTCCCTCACCTTTATTGCCAAATCAGGGTTCGCTATGGCTTCTACGAACATATCCCGTCCGATATCTTCAATAACGGGGTTGGGGTCTTTGTCTTGGGATGGATAAGCCAGAGACATAAGCCTATGGATTTCAAATAATAGGTCATTAAGTGATTGAGAGGGTTTCTGTCTGTATCGGTAAAGCTGCGTACGATAGGTTTCTTCTTGTCCTTGGTGGCCAAATCGTTGTTTTATGCGGTCTGCGAGGTTTTCATAGGATAAATCCCCCATGGCATAAAGGTTCCAAAGGGCTTCAGTGGCGGGACCTTCTAAAGCACACTGCAAACCTGTGGTACTCAGGTAATATTGAAGAGCGGTTTCAACCAAATCTGGATCAAATCCCATCTTTAAAACTCAAATTGTTAGAATATGTACATATAGACAGTGATACTAAATAGTATGATAGCTCCAAAATGATAAATTTGTTACTTAGCAGGTTCTGGAAGTCACCCCTTCAATTTCACTCAGGATGTCAAGTAACAAAGCTAAAAATAAACTTTAAAATTCAACACCTTGCCTCAGCCCTCACCACCCTAACTTTCAATGCTCAGTCTCCCCCACCTCCTCCTCATTGTAATAATTCTTCAAATCCAACCACAAAAGCATTTACTTTGATCAGCAAACCTCACAAGCTGCATGTCCATGAGGACGATCGAGACATCCGTAGGAGAGGAGGGATCTGTTTTCTGAAATATAAATTTCACTCTCGGTGACAAAAAAGAAGAGCATAATCTCATATTAATAATTTCACATATCACTATAATGAGTGTAACACAAAAATGCATGCAATTGCAAATGCAGATTACTTCATTGATGTTTGAACAGAATGAGCTTGGTAAGTTGTTTACGAACGGTTGCCCCAGTAATGGCAGCAGTCTTTTGCTTAGCTAAGTGATGAAAACGAATAGTACAATAACAATGGGCTATGCACTTTATCAGGTTAAATAGATGATTATTGACAGCAGTACTGTCAAACATGTGATAATGAAATGACCTGATTTTTCAGAATAACAAACTGATTTGCAACATCAACATGTGATATCTCTGGCTCATAATCACTAATCAAGGCAATGTGACAATCAGTGCAAATTATTTTACGTTTTATCATACGCACAACAAATCCAGTGATATAGGCAATAACTGCCTTTTTGTACTCGCTAAGAACAGTTGGATTATTATTACTACCACATGCAGCACGAACAGCACCAAAAAATAACTCCAAGTGGTCATGACAAAATTTATAGTTAACAAATATTTCAGTGATGCATTGTTTCCTGCAACAAGTTCATCGTACCACATGTACTGGTGGTGGCGGTGGCACATGGCCTGGAGCGTTCTTTCAGTGGTTTTCTTTCTTTCAATTCCTATCATTACAAATCATTATTGTAATTAATTAAACAGCTGCAGATGCAGGAGGACATTTTGCTGTTGCATGTTAATAAAATGTTATAAAATTGTGTTTTTTAGTGCAGTTTTAGCTCCCATATGGGCAGGCCCATCTTTTGCCTGTGTGAGGCCCCTGGCACCTCGCTGGAGTCGCTGCCTGCGGGGCTCCTGATGGGCTGAATCCGACATGAAGAGCCCAGCTGCACTGGACTACAGTAGTGCGACCTACTACTTGGGATCTTGTATCTTGGGATCTTACGACTTGTTCGTGAACACCGAACAAACAGAACGAAGGACCAAAATATTTAAACTCACTTTCAAAAACTTGACTTAAATAAATACCGGTTCAGATTCCCAACATTGTATTTTCCATAAGTTCCCCATACTGAACTGTAATAACCCATTTTTATCAACCCCTCAATAGTTGAAGTGTATATGCACATATATTTTATACTTACACAAACACTTGTGACATAACATTGTAGGTAGTGTACACAAAATACACTCTAGCTGAAAACCTTTTTTGGTTTTTCAGGCTTTTCGAAGTTGAATTTGAGATTTCAATAATCAACTTTGTTGAACTCTGGCAAAAGCCTGACAAGCAGAAAAAGGGCGTCAAATTATATCCGATAATTTTCTGCCCCCAAAAATTTAGCACCTGGGAAGCTGACGGGCAGTCACACTCGGACTAGGGTATAAACACACGCAATCTTTTACATCTAAAACTGCTACTTGGATTTAGCCCCTCCCCCCGAAGACAAAACCACTCTGCCCATGCATAGTAGAGATTTATTCGGATTCAATTAATTCATATTATTGCTCAATTTCAGAATTAGTTTATGCTATCCCATTATCTACATTAGAGCATCAAAACATAAAAGCAAGAAATGAATTCAAACCAATAATTATTCTCAAGAACAAGACATGCCCAGAGCACACACAATCATATCTATGTGACTCATTTCCCACCAAATTCAAATTTCTCCCAGCCTCAGTTAGTGACCAACAGGTTTGAGACATTACAGGCAGGATGAAAACAAAAATAACAGAATATTCTAAAACCATCCAATCAAATTTATTAGCAATTTTAAAGCAAGCCACCAAATGCAAACCAACTGACAATCTTAATCACAACTCAGATCACAAATGTTCGTGCAATTAATAAAACTGTAATATGAACACAAGTTAATAAGGAACAGGAAACATGGACATGGAAATCAGCTCTTGCAAGGCCATTCAGAAAAACAAATTCATTTAGCACAAATTCACTTGTCAGTGCATTTTTCCACCAATAGGGAACGACGGAAGGAAAGGAAGAAGAGGAATATGTAACAGCAAATAAGCAAATCATTTGTGACCGGGTAGTTGACTTTTCATGAATGTCATGTTGTGTTTTCTTCATTAGAAAAATATACTGATGTGTTTGATGGTGGAAATGGCAGATGGGCTGGATGCTCCTCCAGCAGAGTAAGAGTTTGATATGGATATTTTTACATGGAATGAATAGAGCCTGCTTGTTGCATTAAGGAAATTCTTTTGGATGTTTTCTGTCCATAGACAGGCTCCGTGTTCCAGCATCCCCACACCTATCTATCTGGAGCTTTCTTTTCTTTTTATACTAGTTTTTTTTACTGTCTAGCCAAACGTCCTCTAAATTTATATAAAACAATGCAGAAATTAAGGTGAATATAATGAAATCAAAGTCTGATATAAAATTTGTGGGTTTAATTTAAACAATTGATATTTGACAACCTGTGCACTAGTTGCTTTGCCAAATATCACTACTGCAGAAGAATATAATGTTGCTGAGAGAGAATTTGATGAATTTGTTTTAATAGTGCAATTGGATTTAATTGCAGGCCATCAGAAAATGCGACCTCGTCTCCTGACGAAGATGTCTTTGAAAATGAAGGTGAGGAACAGGATGCGGCCAGTGCCAGTTGATCCTTTTCAAAATGCTCAGTCGTCATATGGAATATGTCCCCCAGCTTCAAATCTTAGCTTCCCTAGCGAGGCAAAATTTTCCATTTTGGATTTAGGTCAACTTTTTTGACATTGCCATTTGAAAAGCCTTAGTTTTTCTTTTGACTTCTATGATTTAATTGTGGGATTTGTGCCAGATATCTAAAGAATATTGTTGTCTGTTTGCTTTAGCCAGGACTATTATTACACCCACCCACCCTCAACACCCTTCCCCAATTTGAGGTCGACCACCCCCCAAAAATCCTAATCTAAGAATGGTATGTACTCTAAATAGCCCCAAACACACACACCCAATTCGAGAAGTAATGCCCCCAACTTTATTTCTCTGATGACCTTTTTCTGCTTGTCAAGCTTTTTTGAGACCTGATAAAGTTTTTTCTTGCTTGTCAGAATTTTTTGAGATTTGATAAGGTTTTTGGGTTTTTTGCCTGTCAGACTTTTTTCACACTTATTTGGCAGAGACCCCCAGATTTTACCGACACCCGCTAAATTCACAATCCTAGAAATAACCCTGGTTTTGGCAAGGTTGTTCTTGTAATTTGTTCTTTACTTGTGATCTTGTTTTTTTGCTTAGGGCCTGAATCAGGAAAGGAGCCAAAGGTATTGTTGGTATTTTTATGCAAAAAATATATTATATAACCAAAATTTCTTTGATTGTAACAGCATTTCACACATTAAATGATGATCTCTTATTCTTCTTCATGTTTCGTCTTCACTTTGAAGGTTGACAGTTAAGAATTGTCTCCATCTCTGATTATATGATTTCTATACCTCATGCAAGAATTTGGTGTATTCTGTCAGTAAATTCTAGATGCATACAGTATTATGCAGAGCTGAAGTAGTCCATCATTTATGTATGTTGTGATGTGACCAAAAAATTGATGAAAACCAGGACACTAGGTAGCAAAACCAGGATCAAGACACTGTGTGGTATGATCAGGTCATTAGCTCACAAGACTGATGTGGCAATCAGTATGTACCAAGAATATGCAAGCCACCGAAAAGAAATCTTCCATCCTTTATTGTAGCCATGTTGCCTCAGTGCCTGACATGTTACCTCAGTACCAGACTTCAAGACAGAGACGGATTTAAATAAAGACATTGCTAAACTGTCTTGAGTTGGTCTTGAGACAAATTGTCATCTGTGCAAATCAACTGTAAGGATGATATCCTGTTTGTGTAGAAATTTTCTCATAATATAAATTAATATGCAATGTGCATTTGTATTTGTCCAGGCTGGTCCGAACAGAGGAAAAAGGCGCACTGCACCATAAGTGGAATGTTGATGATCACTGTTTAGATATCGAGGAAATTTTTGAAATATGAACTAAATAATAATAAACCAGTTGAATGCCTAATTTGTTGCTGATGGATGTCCAAGTTTGTAGGACAAATAAATGAGAATGTTACCCTATCAACTTTTCCATGAGATCTATTGAAGGCTCTCTGTCCTCTGCTATTTCTTTCAAAGTTATCATGTGTTGCTGTTGTCAGTGGCACAGGATTAAAATATATGCAACATGGAACTGGGAAATCTGCCCAAACCTCAACAACCGCACACAATGAATAAAAGCGTTTTCTTTTCCTTTGCCTGGAAGTTTTATGCTATTGCTCTTTTGGTCTATATTCCATATAAGTTTTGCATACTATTCATTATGCTGTAGTTTGACTGTAGCATGTTTTTTTTTGCAGTGGACCCTTCAAATGCCTTGTCTGTCACAGACTCTTTGACGATCAGTACCAATTGAACGGTCACTACAAGGAGCATGGGGGAAGCACCAGGTAAGACATGCTGCAATTTTGCAAATGTAAAATACGTCACAGAGGCATACTGCATTTGTGTCATTGTCAAATCTAATTGTTAACTGAGCAGCATGTGTTTACTATGATAGTTACTGTCAATTGCAGGAATCCAGTTTTAGCCTAATGAGCTTTATGTTCCAGGTAATACGAGATATGCAGATACTTCTGTCATTGTTATTTGTTGAATTCTTGTTTTAAGTTGAATATTATGGCTGATGGCAATAGAGTTTCATCTTAAGGCATGCTGTTATTTGTAGAATATTGAAAAGTTAGCATTAGCAATAATTTAGCCTCCTAAACTTCTTTATTTGGATGGAACGTGGTGGATAAGCAACTATCCTGCTTGGGTGTCTAAGCAATATTACTATTATAGTATGCACTAGTGGGACGTTTATGTTCAACAGATGAAGTAGCTTGTGATTTCAATTTTTGTATTAACAGAAGAGCACTGCAAGGCAATAAAGTAATAGTTTTAGACTTTTTCATATCTTTAGCAGTTTTTGTTTTCAATTTGAGTAATAATTCTTGTTTCATTATAATTGCAAACAATTTGATTTGTATGTGACGTGTGTCATATGCGTCATTAATGCATATCATCCAGTGTCAATCGACACAGCTTAATTCAACCGCCAATTGACATATGGTGCTGTTTTAATAGACGGCAATGCTATCGCAAGGCTTTCGAGATGTGCCTGACTTTAATGCTTTAATTAATATCACATGCAGCAAAAACAATAAGGATGATCGTGTGTTCTAATAAGGAAGGGTTTGATAGATATCAACTAAATTTCTATCCAAATAATAAAGTGACTCACTGACTTATTCATCTTTAACAGCACGCTCATTGGCGGCGCATAGCCTTTTTCATTAGACATTTCCAAGAGTCAGCTTTGTAATAAGTTAAAAATGGTAGAGCTTATTAACTGGATCTGAACATTTGGTGTTGTATTTTACAAATGCCTATTGTTACGCAGTCTTAATTAATTCTAAATGCGCCTTCTTGATCTCTGGTTGGTTTTTTAATTTCAGGATTTTCGGTTCCTACCGACCATTACTACTTACCATTCCTACGACGTTTAGACACTCCCTGTTATAAACAAGTTGACATTCAGTTTAACTAATAGAAAGAGCAATAGAAATATACTTTCCTTAAGTTAAACCTTTGGGTTTGAATTAGCATTGTTATGTTATGTTTAAAAGCAAGAAGTTACTACCGATTTTGTGATTCATAATAATTATGTTGGCATTTACTATTTAAGAACATTCAGCTGTTCATTTTGCAACTGTGTTCATTTGTTTATTTTGTTTGAATGTTTGAATAAGTGTTGCTTTAAATCCATCTGTTCTTCTGCTGTCATTATGTGGATGTGGATTACTTGACTAGCATTGGAATTGAATAATAGTAGATTGTGTTATGATATTATGATGTTGAAGTGTGTTGGAAAGAATTGATGATTTAGTACTAATTATGTTCATGAAGAATTGTGACAAATAGATGAGAGCAAGTAATTAAGATTAGTTGACCAATGTTATGTCTCACTGTCTATGGTAATATGAGACTTGAACATGTTTGTCGTTAAGCAAAGGCATTGCGTTATATGCTGAATAGTAACTAAATGAAGTTGTAAAAGATGACGTGCTGTATGTGAAATTATGGACATGTATTGATGAGAGAATTTTGATGTGATTTATTATTGATTTGCCAGTGTATAACTCCTCTCCTCTTCATTCTCACATTTGGCCAGCAAGATCATTTAGATATTTGCAGTGGCAGTTTCAGGATTTCTTGGTGGTGGGGGGGGGGGGAATAAATGAATTCATAGGAATTTGGTGGTGGGGGATGAAAAGAGAAGGAAAAATCAATAAACTTTGCAGGAAATAGCTGACAAAAGGAATTTTTCCCCCAAATTTTACTACACTTTTGCAGAAAAATAGGTTGACAAGCCAAAAAGTCATCTGCAGTTTTTCCCAAGTAATTTTTACTAGACTATTGCCAAAAAATGTTGGTTCCACAAGCGAAACAAGTCTGGCTGGGATGCATCCCCACGTGGAACCGCCTCTGGATATTTTCATATGAGCAACAGCAATTGAGATGTGGAATTATTTTTTGGAAACAAGTCAAGTCACTTTATTTTAAACTCTTAGAAATGGTTATTAAATAATTTGATATATGATTTGAGCAATAAATACGCTAAAAATTATCTATGATGTGTGTCTGCATCTTAATAATAATATTGTAAACATTTGGCAATCCATTTTATTCAATTATAGCAGATTATATTTCATTTTCCACATTTTCTATGATGAAAATTAGTTTAGCTCTATAATGCAAAACTTTCCCCCAAAAATGCCCATGCCCAAAAAGGTACATATTAGGTTGATTCAACAGTTTTTGCATACTTTTCAGTTGTAACATCCAATTGTGTGTACCAATTGTGTTTGTTCAGGCGTTTTTCATAAGTGGATAATAGCTAGTGTTGGCTGCTTAGCCTTTGCAAATAAAATTAATTACCCTTGTGCATTAGACCTGATGGTATAAATGAATTATAGTTTTTGAATTATTTTCCAAATGTCAGAACTTAATCGTGGACACCAGTAAAAATAACAAAATTCTGGAGTCTTTTGCCTCATGGTTTGTGCTGGTTTTGTTGTTAAAATGGACATATCCTAACTTAAAATAGTTAATTCTAAAGATTATATTCAGGACGTTAAAGTGATACATTACCTCCTTACAAGGAGGGGTCGCAGAAGGTTGACAGTTGATGAAATGGGGGTGCAAGGGACCAAAGTTTCAATCGCTAAGGGGAGCGACACAAATTGATAGTGATAGTGTATGGTATGATATAAGTTAATAAAGCGACCGGGCTTCTTCTGCACAAGTGCCCAAAATGTTACAAGAAATTTGCAAATTGGATCACATTTGGCACAGACGAGGCTCCAAATCAATGTCCCCTTTTTGATCCTCGCCGGCGGTCGTATCATCTTATATTAAAAAGACAGATCACACGATTGAAAAGATGGTTCGTACTCGTCCAAACTGCCTGTTAAGTAACTTTCAACATTATCGAGAGCTGCGAGAATGTTTTCTGAAGGCAATATTTTCGCCATTTTGGAGAAACCAGATAAATATTCGCGTCACATGGCGATTGTTTACATCGCCGTGACCTACTTTCATAAATTAAAAGTTTTAAATGCCAGCTGTAATTCGCATAGATTTATTATAATACACTGGATGCCGTCTATCTATGGCAAAGTCAGGCCAAAGTTGAAGCCAGTTTGCATGGATGGTGTGTCAAGAAATGTTTATCCCGCAGATATCTTGAAGACCTCATAATTCTTTAGCGCTATCATTTTTATTTGAGTGCAGCGCCTACTTAGATATGGACGACGTCACCGCTTTAATATGGTGTACCATAGTTGCTTTAAATGTGTTCCGTTTGATCTTTTGCTCATATTTTCCACAATTCTTATTCGTGCCAATTGATTTCCGAATATAAATACTATAATCGTATCGTAAAAGTAGATTTTTAGGTCGATTATTAGTTGAGTTTGAAGCCGTTTTGTGCAGTGCTGATTTATACGACTATAAGCCTATGTTACTATGTGACCTATGTCTATGTAATTTTCGAAGGCAGCGACTGCGCAACGTCGCGGCTATTCGCATAAATCAGACGATCAATTACACAATATTTTAAACAACTAGTCTACACTAAATAAGTTAAACGGCTAAACGATATCCGTTCCAACAGTGTACCAAAATTTTCAAGATTTCAGCGGGATAAACATTTCTTGACACACCATCCATGCAAACTGGCCTCACTTTCTGATACCATAGACTCTGTCTTGTGATATTAAAGTCTATGGTAATTCGCTTATATTTTTCGTCTTATCTGACTCAGGATTGGTTGGTAATCGTCTGACCCACTAATATCTGGTCCACAGACTTGATAAAAATAGAGTTCTGTGTATTTAAGACATGTCATGTAATGAAGCCGTCGTCGCTATGCGAAGGTTGGCTGCAACGTTGAACAATATTTAAGACCTTTGAAAATCATGTTAACGTCAAAGCCCGGTTTGTCGGCCTCGTAGTACAGCGGCAGGGCGGGTATGGACGGCTTTGTCGTTACGCTCCTGCCAGCTTCTCGGTCGCCCCTTTCACATTATTCCCTCTAATTTACTCTCCATTATTATCAGTGGCAAGTCTCCAGCAGAACTTCTCATAACAGAGGATTAGGCCTACAGTCTACAGAGGGGAGGTATTGCAGTTCTTTTAAAATCCCATCTTAGGAGTTAAGAAAATCCCTGCTAATTTTTACATCTGGTCAAAAAACATATGTCCTTAATTTTGGAAATAAAAACAACTTTTCTCAGTGTCTATCGTCATATTGCTCTAGTTTTCTGGCTGAGTTTCAAACCCTACTTGAGCATTTAGTCTCTCTACCTTCGGTCGACTCAGCCTTACTCGCTAGAGGGCGGTGGTAAAATTAGGAGCAGCGTTAAGTTGCGAGGTAAAACGTGGGTCTGGGGAAAGCAATGACGACCTACTCCAGATTATACCACCTACGTCGCTGATTGCCTAGACCGGAGATAAGCGCCGGAACCCAACGCTCGGACTCCAGTACGGGACCTACCTTTGCCTTTTTTACCTTCGGATTTAATTATCGCTGGAGATTTTAATTTTCAAATGGACGGTGATTCATACCGGACTACCCAGCTCAACAGCCTACTAGACTCTTTTCATATTCTTCAACCTGTAACCTTTCCAGGGATATATCCCTGATATTCTTATTACCAGGTCGACCTCCCACATTATTTCCAATGTGCATGCAGTAGGAGTCCCTACTACTAAAAAATTGTCAACGCATTTGGATTTCAAAGCAACACGAAGTTTGATGCTTGATAAAACAGTGTAATCACAACCAAGAACACCAATACAGTATTTTTCATTAATTGATGTAAACTGTCGAGATCTAATTTCGTACTTTGACAAAATACGTAAATGTATAATACAGTGGCGCTCCATGATTTGGCAAGTGGGGGGTGCCGTTGGGGTAGCAACTTCTAAGCATGGGGGACCAACCATTTGTTGATAGGTATTAGGTAGGCCTATGTAGTAGTAAATTTAGGGTCTAAACAGGGGGCCAGGCATTCAATAGGGTGGCACGGCCCCGTGTGGAGCCGCCACTGGTATAATATCAATGAGTACAAGACGACGAACTAATGTAGACGCTAAGAGTTCAAGCAGTGGCAAAGGTCAGCCACCCGGCGCCGAGGAGTGGGGACGCCAAATTGATTACCAAAAAATTTTGGGAGGATAATTTTAAAAATATGGTTAGGCCTAACGAATGTATATTAATTAAGTGAAATATTTGAGGACCTTTTCGGCTTTTTCAGGACTTTTGGCGTCCTCCTGTTTCAGTTGCCAGGGACGACGGGTTTTTGTTGATCAGGACGTTTTCGGAAGTTGAGGGCGCCATTAATACATCTTATCCCCGGGCGCAGGACGCCCTCGCTACGCCGCTGATTTCGAGAGACGATCTCGTTTTCTCCATAGATTTATTATTATGCACACTAATAATAACTCGACTACGCTCGACATAGAATTATACGACCATGGACGGGTCAGTCGATGTGAATTCTATGCCGCAAATCTGCAATTTCTCTCTCTTTTTCGGCCATCTTCTTCTTGTAGGCGGCCGTCGCCTCTTCGTGCTCCGCCAGCTCCTTTTCCAGCTCTTCCACCTGAGTCTTCAGTCGTCTTATGATCGAGTCCTTCTGCTCGACGCTGCCGTCCGGATTCACGGACATCCCCGTCAGCCGTCCGACGACCTCGTCCAGCTGGACGCGATCGTCGTCGACCCTCAGCAGGCGCAGACACTTCTCCTTCTCGTAGAACAGGGCGTCGCGGTGGTTGAGGGTGATCTCCACCTGGCGGAACAGCGTCTCGAGGCTCTCGTGGAAGTCCCGCAGGACACCGTCGCGGCCCGGCGGCTGCTCGGCCATCATCTTGCGGACCAGTTCCGTCGTCGTGACGCGGTCGTGGGCGTGCGTGACCAGCTGCTTCTCGTGCTTGCGGACGAAGTCCCGGAGGGCGCCGGCCAGTCGCACGGCTCGCTCGTCCTTGGCGGCGATCTCCCGGTTGACGCCGTCCAACCGGCGGGCGATCTTGTCCGCCTCGCGGCGCCAGTCGTCGTGGGCCAACTGGAGCTTGACGGCGATCAGTTCCGTCATTTCCTTCTTGTCGCCCTCGGAAAATCTCTTGCTCTGTCCGAATTTCCTAATGAAAATGTGGCATTCATCGCATCATATTACAAACGAAAACAGCTGAACAGGCGATAGGCCCATTACTGTCATTATTATTATTATTATTATTATTATTATTATTATTATTATTATTATTATTATTATTATTATTATTATTATTATTATTATTATTTATTATTATTATTATTATTATTATTATTACTATTATTATTATTATTATCGAATTATTATTTAATGTTATAAATGATGTCAGCCATTTGATTGCGACATTATCAGCTGCGTGTGTCGCTTGGCGGCTGAGAGGCCTTCGACGTTTAGCTGCAGAATTCGCAGTGCCGGACCGACGGCTGGAAAGTCGTGGCCGTTGTCGAGATGACCTTTGTTGGCACATGGACCGGGATCGTGGTGGATTCGGTCAGCTGGTGACATCATTAGTTTCCCTCAGAACGAGATACTCACGGGGAGGGCAACGAGAACGCTGATGCCTTCCTCCCCTATTACTATTATTTATTATTATCATTATTATTATTATTATTTATTATTATTATTATTTATTATTATTATATTTATTATTATTATATTTATTATTATTATTTATTATTATTATTATTATTTATTACTATTATTATTTATTACTATTATTATTATTATTATTATTATTATTTATTATTATTATATTTATTATATTTATTATTATTGTTTATTATTATTATTATTATTATTATTATTATTATTATTATGCCTATATCTCGTTTGTCGACCTACCGATGGACTAGTACAGACGCTTCGTTGATCATCTCCTTCCTCGGTTGGGTCTCTCCTCTTTCGAGACCCAGTTCTATCTCCATCTCGGCGATGAGCTCTCTGCATTCGGGCGAAGCGGACTGCGAAAGGACCCGGCAGAATGCGCCGAAGCCCCCGGCGGCGCCCGAGGACAGCACGCCGTCCACCAGCCTCGCCACTCGGTCAGCGTTCTCCTTCTCACTCTGTCTCCCCCCCCCCAATGGAAACAGAGCTCGTTAAGATTAGATTAGATTGCGTCTGCGTGATTTAAGTAAAGTTAAGGAGGAGACAGTAGCCCTGTACTGCACCACACCTGTTACTCTTACTCTCTAACTAAGGCTAATTCGGAAAACTAGGTTATTGAATGCAGATGGTTACATCAGTGGTTTTCACACAGGCTTACCTAGCCTCCTAAATCATCTTAAATCACATTATTATTATTATTATTATTATTATTATTATTATTATTAGTAGTAGTAGTAGTAGTAGTAGTAGTAGTAGTAGTAGTAGTAGTAGTAGTAGTAGTAGTAGTAGTAGCAGTAGCAGTAGCAGTAGTAGCAGCCTAGCAGTAGCAGTAGCAGTAGTAGTAGTAGTAGTAGTAGTAGTAGTAGTAATATTCAGTTCTTCTAGGTAGAATATTACACGGCAATAGTAGACAGAATAATCAGCCTAATAATAATAATAATAATAATAATAATAATAATAATAATAATAATAATAATAATAATAATAATAATAATAATAATAATAATAATAATAATAATAATAATAATAATAATAATAATAATAATAATAATAATAATAATAATATAATAATAGCCTTATTAATTAATCGATTGATTATTAATCACAGGCGATGGGGGAATGTTAGAGAATAACGACGCTTCTATTGGATGGCGTTCTTTCGCTACTTGCCTCGATCGCTGCAACGCCCTCCGAAGACAGAAGTCCCTCGTCTTTCATCTCCAGGATGAGCTCTCGATTCGCTTCCATGTTCTCGACGAGTTCGTTTCGACGCCGACGAAGAATGTTCTTCTCCACTTCATCCATTCTTTACTTTTGTAAACTTTCAAACTCAAACCAGTCTCTCTCTCTCTCTCTCTCTCTCTCTCTCTCTCTCTCTCTCTCTCTCTCTCTCTCTCTCTCTCTCTCTCTCTCTCTCTCTCTCTCTCTCTCTCTCTCTCTCTCTCTCTCTCTCTCTCTCTCTCTCTCTCTCTCTCTCTCTCTCTCTCTCTCTCTCTCTCTCTCTCTCTCTCTCTCTCTCTCTCTCTCTCTCTCTCTCTCTCTCTCTCTCTCTCTCTCTCTCTCTCTCTCTCTCTCTCTCTCTCTCTCTCTCTCTCTCTCTCTCTCTCTCTCTCTCTCTCTCTCTCTCTCTCTCTCTCTCTCTCTCTCTCTCTCTCTCTCTCTCTCTCTCTCTCTCTCTCTCTCTCTCTCTCTCTCTCTCTCTCTCTCTCTCTCTCTCTCTCTCTCTCTCTCTCTCTCTCTCTAAACAGGCAACATATGCACATTCAGTCAATAGGTAGGTAAGTCAGTCAGTCATTATTTCGTTCATTGGTTTCGCACACGCTCACTTATTTTCACTCATTCACTCGTTGATGGTTGGTAAACGTAGTCTCAGAATAAGATATTTTTTATCCAGACTTGAATATAAATTGGAAATTAGACAATGGACTTGAAATCAGAGGGCAGACAGAGAGAGCATTCTAAGCGGTGCAAGTTGATCCTTACTTTCTGCTAATAGTTAGCGCTACAGAGTGCGTGTTAAGGCGCCGTTGTTACGAGATAGAATGCGAGTGCAAATCGTGCAATTTGACCACCACTGAGCCAAAGTTCTAACCTTGACAACGACCTGACAATCAGTGACAGAGCATGTCGGCAAACAATTTGCATAGATTACTTTTAGTAGTAGGCCTACTGTAAGTTTTCATCGTAGTTCAGAACTCACCATTATTATGTAAACTTCTAACTCTGTCTGTCTGTCTGTCTGTCTTGTCTGTCTTCTTTGCTTCACTGTCTTGATATATGTCTGTGTTTGTCGTAACCCTTCTGTCATTTTTATGCTGTTACAATTGTCAGGGCGTAGCCAGGAACTTGATCTGGGGGTATAAACTAGGGGAGGGTAAATATTGTTATTTATATTATATTATACTATATTATATTATATGTGTTATATATATTGTATTATTATATATACACAGTATTTTCTTCTCTCTTTTTTTTTGGGGGGGGGGGTACATTGATATATACTGATTTTTGAGGATATATATATATATACCGATATATACCTTTCCCCCGTCGCTACGTCCCTGACAATTGCGTCTGTCTGTTTAACCCCTTAACCGTGTATTTAACTGTAACTCAATGTAAAATGGACGGATATATCCGGGATCCCCAGTTAAGGGGTTAAAGCCATAGTTGTTGACAAATCATTCCATCTGCCACTGTTAATCGTTGACAATCTTTCTCATAGAAATTCCACATTCTGGTCTCTCGAGAACCGCATCAATAAATCCGATAATATCGTCGAAACGTGACGTAATCGCGGTCACCTCGCATGACAAAACAAACACTTCATTAATCTCATTGGACGTCTAATCGAATGGGTGCGCTATCGATTGGATGTCAACAGGCCAATGCCACTGCGCGACATAATTATAGACTATATGTGATGCTTAAGTCCTAGATTGGCGCTTTTATTCAGTATCGATTAATTCATCGTCGTCAGCAGAGCTTTTTCCCTGTTCTATGTAAGTAAGATAGTGTGCTTGTGGTACCAGCCAGTTTTCCGCGGCATGGGGGGGGAGGAAGGAGGCAGGTATTCCGTTCCGTGCTGTTTGCCGTTTGAGAGAAAATTAACAGGTTTTTAACATTGAACGTAGAAAGCGTAGACGATTAGTAGATTGTGTCTCTAATAAGGCTCTAAACCCCTTAACCGGTATTTAACAACTCAAGAAAATGGACGGTATTAATAAAATGTTAATAAAATGAAATTTTGGTAGAGAAGCAAGCAATTATAGAGACAGGCTGAGGAAGGTGCTGGTCAATACCTGTTATTAATTCAATCCGCGTTCTAATTACTGATTAATTCAAAAAATCTAAATCTCAAATAAGACCTGAAATGCCTGAGCGTAAAGCAATCCCGTTAATAAATAGAAACTCGGTTAGCCTACAAATCTTACATGTATATTCAATTACCTGACGCTGGTTCAATATGGTCCAAAACTCACACACAGACAGGCTGCGCAGTAGTTTTTCCGAGTAAAAGTGTAAGTGAAAGACCAACGGTACTTATGCTGTAGGCTTTCCCTCTACCGACGATTACTTTTTGCTAATGTTTCCACGCGTCGGATTAACTTGTCGCAAGGCGTCGCTAGCAACGTTTAGCATATCAACCAATCCGAGGAGCAGCAGAAGAAAGGGCATACAGCACTGGGTACAGTACGAATGCTGTCGAGTACACCTAGAGCTCGTGCATACAATCTGTATTCCACACACGTCTTGACTCTCTTGAGTAAAAGCAACTAGTGGCCGGGGCTTCATTTGCATCGGCGCAATCCTGCCATCAACATTTGGGGTCGGAGGGGGGGGGGCGGAGTAAAAATTTTCCACCCATGAATATGTCGAAAATTCCAGCGATGACATTTTGGCTTGTCAGAACTCTTTTTAGAGCATTAAAGTAGCAAAGAAGAATAAAAGTGTAAAATATTTGGGATAAACGATACTTTATCTCCCCACCAGAGTTCTATCCAGACCTGTTAGAGGGAAGATTTTCCCCAAAACCTCACAATTCCCCTCCTCCCTCCCCCCAAAAAAATCAGCACTGGCACAAATTTTTGCATTAAACTATGTCTCTTTCCCTCCAGTCAAGTAACCCCCCAAAAAAAAAAGTCTGGATAAAACACTGCCCCTTATTAATTTTTTTGGGGGGACCGTCCACCGCGATCCCCACCCCGTGATTTACGCCCCTGCTCATTTGTATGTAAAAGGGCCACATTGTACAATGAAACCCAGTTATGTGTGGAAGGGGTCGGTCGCTAGGATTTCGTCATTTCCGTCAACACTAAACCCGTTCTCAATCAATCGAAACAGACTTCTAACGACAGTTTTACGAGTGACCTCCCGTCACTCCTCAGTGTCAGCACGGAGCGTGACAGGCGTTTTATAGCTCTAGAGTAATCCTGCTTATGGAAACCGACCGATTTGACGTCAAATCGGTCGGTTTCCATAAGCAGGATTACTCTAGAGCTATAAAACGCCTGTCACGCGCCGCGCTGACACTGTCAAGAGTGAATCGCTATGGATTTCGATGGCGGTTCTGCAGCCATCTTTTGCATCTAGACGAATTTTATTTACGGCACTTCCGGTCTGCTGTTGTTCCGCATTCACTTAATAGAATCAAGCGCGCTGCTAAAGCACGCGACCATGAGTGGCTGTAGGGCCTAAGGTGTGTGTGTGTGTGTGTGTGTGTGTGTGTGCCTTACAGGAAATTCTATACAAGAATTATTAAAGCTGATGCTATTGACATCCTCTGCCTGATATATGAAAGTAGTTATGCTTAAATGCAGGCTGATCGAAGTGGTCCGTTGGTCTTTACTAGCCTTTGGTCTTCTTTATAACGGCGTTCTATGTTTAATTAAGAGAAAACGGTTTCGTTTCGCTCAAAAGAAAACCAAGAATTTGTCTTTTAACGTTAAAACCTTCCTATAGTTCCTACTGCAACGCGTTCATAGGTAAATCGACTGTGCGATGCCTAATAGAAGTGTCCAATATGACTAAATTAATTTTTAGCGGCATTTATTAAAGTATTGAAGTTAAAGCAAGACCAGTCTCTTCTCAAAGATCAACTATTTGGGGCCTAGATATCTGGATGCGATTTTTATCTTGTGCCTTTAAAACGTGCAATTCCAAGAATACTTCTGTCGCTTCTGCTAATCAGAGCCTGTACGAAGTTCAAAGTTTTTCATTCACCTGAATATATTCGAGTGTCTTGCAAGCACTCGTGTCCAACGGACGCCAACTGGACCCCGTTTCTCTAATGGAAAGCTCGGAGTATTTCTATATCTGAAAGGAAACGACACTCGATGGACGAGAGCTCTAATAGCGAAACTCCTAAAGATATCGAATATTTTCAAAGGGCGTTCTATCGTATCAAATAATTCGACTATTCAGCAGGGGCGCAGCCAGAATTTCAGAATAGGGGTGGGGGCACTTCGACATAATTTTTCGGCCCAAAATTCTTGACGAGCGAAAAATGTCGTTGTCTCAGACGCTTTAGATGATTAGAGAATATCACAGGCAAAATTCTGAATGCCAAGAACTTTTGATCTACAAGAGATAGTGGCCTAATTTTTGAAAAAAACTTGATTAGCAGCTGCTCTTCACTTACCTGTTAAAAGTGCTCGCCATTCACGCGTCTGCCAATACCATTCTCTGTAGTTTAAAAATGTCCTTTAAAATGTCCAATTTACGCATTAGACTAAAGTTTAGAGCCTGCCTGCTTTCTGGTGAGTTTTCATCGATTTAATACTACCACCACCACCACCCCTCAAACTGCTCGCCGGTTTTGGACGAATATCCTAGTAGGGATCAGTCTGGTTTGAAAGGCATTTGGTCAACAATTGGTCTCTGAGTACAGTAATTATTTTGGCATGGCTCATATCAGGGATATTTTTACACCCGCTAATACCCCCAACACCCCACATTTTGAGGCCAATGCCCCTTCAACACCCCCTCCCAATCTCAGCTATGGGATGACCTTGTTTGCTTGTCAGACTTTTTTGGCAGGGGACTCCCAGAAATTCCGGACACCCCCTCCTTTACGGGAAATTTCCTCAAAAGTAGCCTATTTAAGATAATTAATAACAATTAAGAACTAAATGTATGCGGGTTGTGTATCGACAGATTTCGCAGAGTTAGTAACGGGAATTAATTTATTTTTGAAGCGACAAATCAAGTCTCTTCAATATTTTGTCACTGCGTCAACGATCCTGACATAAGCTCTGACGAAAGCCACACTTGAATCGCTCTGTTTTATAACAGCTGTATTTGGTATCACTTATTTATTGTCATTATTATTACGTATATTTGTAGTTTTTTAAAACTTTATTGCCCAAAATCATTCGCTTGTTATCGCCAAGGGCCGTTAATAAATCAACTCAGTTAATTTTCATTGACATTGTTATCACCATGGGCGCCCGCACATTGGGGCAAGAGGGAGCGCTCGCCCCATCCCTGGAAAATGCAAATAGGCCTACCGATATTTCACATTGAAATCCGACAACCTTGCTAAAATATTAACCGTGTCCATTGTGTTAAAATGTGCTTTGCCCCCTCCTGGAAAAATGATGTAATGTAACCGTGACCATTGTGTTTTGCTCCCTCCTGGAAAGATTTCTGTGGGCGTCCATGGTTATCACGTTAATAGTTTCAATTACAAACGAACATAAGTGGGCATACCAAAATCCATTACACCACCTAGCGAATGAAATAAACGACTGTTCCTTGTCATGACAATCTTATTTTGATTTAAAACTCAAGAAACAGGCAGCCTGGGTAGTAACTCGTAAGCAAGTGGGAGAGGGGGAAGAGCAAGACGTGGGATGGGGATCGTCTAAGCCCCCAAAATCACCAATATCCATTCCAAATTCTTTGGGGGTCTTTAGTTTGACCCAGTGTTTCATCCAGACTCCAGGCCTGGGGGATTGAGACCTTTGGGCGGGGGGATTGACTTGGCTGAAGAAGAAGATACACAGTTCAATGTAAAATTTGTGTAAGTGCTGGGATTGGGGTGAGGAAGTTGAGGCTTTGTGGGGAAAATCTCCCTCTTACAGGCCTGTTTAAAACACCGGTTAGACCCTGACTTCTTCGTTGATTTTTGTGTGCACTATTGTAGCAACAAATATGCTGTATTTTCCAGGATCTGAATCACTTTTCAGAGACATCGCAGTTCACAGCAATAACCCCTCCCCAGTCCCCACCCCACCCCCACCCCACCCCCACCCCACTCGATTCTAACGGAAACTAATTCAAGAAATTGTTCTAAAAAACGAACATCAAAACGCACGAAAATGCCTTTAGACGATCAAAAACTGTCTCCATGAAATCACAATCACAAGCACTGGGAAGAAGAAAGGCAGAGCGGCGGCGGCGGCGGCGCAAGCCTGAACGCCCCCTGTTCGATACTGTCTCTAACTACTGCGGTTCCAAGAAACACTGAAAACGTCTCTCTCTCTCTCTCTCTCTCTCTCTCTCTCTCTCTCCATAGTCAGACGCAACTTGAAGTCATATATTTACAAGAAGTCCGCGGAGAAGTTTGAAAATTACGTTTTTTCTCCGTTTGATTATTCGAATCACCAAGAAACTGTCTCCGTCGTTCCGCCTTTGTCTCTGACGTCAGCACAGTCTGCACATCACGTGACCGGATGCCTTCCGTGAACCTTAAACGACACAGCAACGTACAAAAACGTCATGAACACTGTCAAAAGACCACAGAAGCTAATGCATATTCACGAATGCTTTTCGGTTGCTATAGGCAACGGCCGCTGACCTTGTTTCCCGGGTCGCCGACAGGTGGCGCCGGTCGTTTCTTCGTCCTGTTCGCGTCTTGACCTTCGACCGTCGCCACGTGACTGCCGTTGCTATGACGACCGTGGACCTTCGACTCCCTCTGGCGAGCGGAGGGAGAATGATGGTGCTGGTGGTGTTGCCGCCGCGGTTTTGTTCGGTCACGGGTTTGACTCGAATACGTTCGAAAGAGCTTTTCAATCAACGCTGGAAAAGAAAATCGATAATTAATCGAATAATTATTCGAAAATACGGGACAGAGCTACTGCTCTGTCTTATACTGCAACGGCCAACTATATAGCCATTACGATAGTGGCGCCATAGAAGTTAATTTATTGGCTAATTGATCGATCGATCGATGATTGACTGACTGACTGATTTAAGAAACCTAGATTTTCAACAACAAATTTAAGTTTTTTAAAGGTTTTTTTCCATTAAATAGAAAAATGAAAACAGTTTAGAAACCAATCTTTAATGTCTTTAAAGTGTCTTAATCTCTCTCTTCAGAGAGCAGAAAACATTATGTCTATAGCTCTATTTCAAGAAAGATTAAGCGCATAAGAATAAGCAGCTACTACATGTACTGTACTATTTCCCAGAGCGCTATATAAATTGACAACATTTTACTTACTTGCTTACATGTGAGATAAGAGCATAGAGAGGTGTCCATGAATGTTGACGTGTCAAACAATGAAACCTAAAAAACATTTTAGAAACCTAAAAACCTACATTTAATTTTTTAAAGTGGGCTTCTCCAGCCATACTTGATAGGTAATTGACTAAGACTTAGTAAGTAAGTAAAGTATCTTGGATTTATATGGCGCTTTTTGAAAGTAGTACCATGTCAGCAGCCGTCGCTAATTATTCTTAGGCGCTTAAAGCGAAGACGGAAAGCCTTTACGATCGAACGTCTCGAGATCACGTGACGACGATGAGTTCGAGTCACGTGACTCGTCACTCACTCTGAGCGTCCGTGAGTTCCGGTTGTTCCGGTTGACTGGTCACGTAGCACGAGCAGGCGGCGCAGTTGCAGGTGTAGTTGGTGTTACGGCAACTGAAGCACTCCCTCCTGCACTCATCGCAGCAGCACTGATACAGCGCAGCGCCTCCGAGCGGCCATCCGTCCGACCTCTGACCGCCGATGATGACGACGACGACGACGGCGGCGGCGACGACGACGACGTGGCCTGCCGAGTGAAAGTTGACTAAGGACGATGTCGTTGTCATGTCAACCGCCTATAGTTGTAATATCAGTGCCGGTTGTTAGGGAGTTTTATGGCGCCGGTTTGGTTTACGTTTGAAAGTCAAATAAATGATAGCCAGATTGAACGCTGGTGAATAAGCTCTCGGGCAGCGCTATAGAAATTTCGTGTTTTACTTACTTACTGCCAATTGAATTTGAAACTTATTAGAGGCGCAGATCCGACCAACGGCGTAGTAGTAGTAGTAGTAGTAGTAGTAGTAGTAGTAGTAGTAGTAGTAGTAGTAGTAGTAGTAGTAGTAGTAGTAGTAGTAGTAGTAGTAGTAGTAGTAGAGGTAACAACTATACCTGTAGCTGCGTTGATGTACTGTATATTGTAAACCGACCGTCTATTATAGAGGTACTTGAGCTATACAGTGTACAGTGTACAGATCTTCAGAAGTGAAATTGTCGATGACGCTTACAGAAGAAGTCAACCGTTCTAAAAGTAATCTCCGTCTCTGACAGAAGAACTTCCTGTCATGTGCTGCAGAGGCCAGAGGTATATCCGGTTCATTTAATGGCACTCCGAGATGTAAGGCATTCCTCGCAACGACCTCGTTTTATAAATTGCAGTACAGTACGGCGCCGAATCACGCAATCGCTTTCGAAGGAGGAGGAGGAGGAGGAGGAGGAGGAGGAGGAGAAGGAGGAGGAGGAGGAGGAGGAGGAGGAGGAGGAGCGTGCGGGCTTTGATTGTCGGCTTGTCGAGTGACGACAATGATATAACCAACCTGTTTACTCAAAACGCCCTAGCGACAAACGATGTCAGTCGAAAGCAAGACCCCGTTCAAAAGGCGCTAGAACAACAACAAGACGTCAGCATATTTAAGCCTGCTGTCTGTCTGTCTGTCTGTCTGTCTGTCTGTCTGTCTGTCTTTCTGTCTGCGTCAGCAGTAAACGCGTACACTATCTGTATAGTTGCACACAGCGCGTCGGTGCCAAACGGTTTCAGGCAGAAGATACTAAAAAACGTGCAGCTGTGCCATCAAAGCCGACAGCCAAATCGGCTCAAGTGCATCATGCATCATGGTTCATTCAACCCCCTTTTCCCCCACAAAACGCCGCAAACATGTTTTCATTTACCGGAGGGAAGATCACGTGATCTGCGCGGGGCACCCCTGCGATAGACAATTCTTCAATAATAATAATAATAATAATAATAATAAATAATAATAATAATAATAATAATAATAATAATAATAATAATAATAATAATAATAATAATAATAGTAATAATAATGAAGAAGAAAATGTACTGTGTCCCTATTATATAGGCTACCAATGTTTATGTTTTTGGAAAATAACCGCTTGCTTAAACATAAACATCTGTTTTTGGGTCCAACGACCTACAGTGCATGTGTACGACTTTTGCCAAACGAACACATGCAGGCTTCGCAACGCGCTAGGTTTAATCTGGGGAGCAGATGAACCTTCTAAGGTCAAATTGTTGGCATCGCTAATAAGACAGCGATATGGGCGTGTTGACGCCTCTTCCGTATTACTTTACGCCTACCTGGTGTGGATTCTGGAAAATTTTAGGAAAAGCTTCCCTTGCATGGAGTCAAAATCTGGAAAATCTTAACAGAAACGCAAAGGTCTGATCGTGATGTGAATTTTCGTCAAATGATATAGGCCTAAATGCTTTCCACCCAGAAAACTAACCCACAGCTTTGAACATGGCCATGCAGTGGCGTAGCCAAGGGGTTTTGGAGGGTTAACCCCCCTTGGCCGTCGACGTAAAATTTTATTAGCGTGTTTTCATGCATTTTCTATTTTTCGACGCAGTTTTGGGATTTAAAACCCTCCTTGGATGGTACGCTGAGGACCTTTTTTTTTGCTTGTCAAGATTTTTTCAAAGTTAATGGCGACCAAGATCAAACCCTTCCTTGCGGAAATCCTGGCTACGCCACTGTGGCCAGGCATCGTAGAAATGGGGGAGGCGGCGTGAAAATCGGAGGAAAAACAGCCCCCCCTCCCAGATTGTAAATATTCTCGGGTGTGTGTGTGTGTAACCAATATGTCCGGTGAAAAATTTTGATTTGTCGCGCAAGAGAAAGTAGTCTTGATTTCGTCTTTCAAAAATGAAATTGCAAATACACTGACATCATTTCTGCGTACATCACAGCATTGTCTCGCTCTCGCTCTTTAGTCTACGCACGCTTTTCCCGCCTACGTATTTTAGTCTTCGTGTTTTAGTCTGCGCATTTTAGTCGATGTATATATTTAGTCTGCTTATGCGCGAGCTTTCAAGGCCACGTTCCTGCTGCGTCCACGCAATATCCACAAACATTTCCATATTTATTTGAAAATTATTGTTCTCTGAGTCTGAGTAAGTAAGTTAGTAAGTAAGCCGGCGAAACTTGCGAATGTCTCTCCTGGGTAGGCTAAATCCCGCGTTACTAATGCCAGTTACGGTGCAATTACTAAGTCCGTAACGGGTTACCGCGTAGCGAGAATTATACTTTTTCAATTAATGGGGTGCTTCTAGTTATTGCTATCGCTTGTGATTTGTTTAAATTTACACTGACATAAATAAATAATAAATAAATAAATAAATAAATAAATTATTGTTGCTATCGTGTAAAATTTTCTCGAGTTTTCTTGACATTATGTTCTTTTACTGATTTCATTTGAGTGCCCTATACATTTGCATTTGGTTCTGAAATATCTGTAGGTTAATATAAATATATCATCATTCTGAATTTCTGAATAATAATAATAATAATAATAATAATAATAATAATAATAATAATAATAATAATAATAATAATAATAATAATAATAATAATAATAATAATTCTTAGAACGTTCGCCTTAGTACTTGTACGGGCGTCCTTTGGAAATGTACAGTACTATTTAGAACAATATCTCTTACTGTGTGAACTGTATATATATATATATATATATATATATATATATATATATATATATGTATGTGTATATATATGTATATATATACTGAATGTGAATGAGCATACATGTGGTGCAGTGCTTCGTGAATCGTCTTTTCTAGCGCCAGAAGACCAAAGTGGTGATCCGTGGTATTGGTGTTTACAAACACGTTGTTCAGTGCACATATCTTGCCGGCTCAAGTCTTAGAGTTGCCCAAATATGTTGCAGAAATGATATAACAGGATGTATGGTATGCAAGGTCGCTAATTCTAAGTTCTAATGCAACTGTACTGCTGCTACTGCTACTGCTACTGCAACTGCTGTTAATACTACTACTATATGCAGAGGGGTAATTTATATTTTTAGGCCCCGGCACACTTTCTTCTAAACAGTTGCAGATTGAGTGCCGTGAAAAGTGGCGAGGTGACCATTTTTATTTTTTTTTGCTTATCAAGTGTTTTAAAGTCTTTCTAGTCGTCGTCGTCGTAGTAGTAGTAGTAGTAGTAGTAGTAGTAGTTTTTGTTGTTGTTGTTGTAGTGCTAGTAGTAATAGACTTATTATTTTTTAGAAACAGTAATAGCATTGTGGATTGTTCTAGAAGCTAGTTTCATTAGGAACTTATGGTGCTCAATATCGCCTCAACTGTTGTCTTGTCTTTGGTCCAATTACTCACAGAGTTTTCCTCGGGGGGGCCATGCGGCCTCTGGGCGTTGTTTCGTGAATGTTGTCTTGGTTTTGGGACCGATTGTAAAACGATTATGACTAAAACCTCGTAAAAGAGATCGTTAGTAGTAGTAGTAGTATTAGTAGTAGTAGTAGTAGTAGTAGTAGTAGTAGTAGTAGTAGTAGTAGTAGTAGTAGTAGTAGTAGTGGTAGTAGTAGCAGTAGTGGTAGTAGTAGTAGTAGTAGTAGTAGTGGTGGTGGTAGTGGCAGTAGTGGTAGTAGTAGTAGTAGTAGTAGTAGTAGTAGTAGTAGTAGTAGTAGTAGTAGTAGTAGTAGTAGTAGTAGTAGTAGTAGTAGTAGTAGTAGTAGTAGTAGTAGTAGTAGTAGTAGTAGTAGTAGTAGTAGTAGTAGTAGTAGTGTAGAAATTGCTGCAATATAGGCATCCATCCATCCAGGTCCATGTTAAAGTCCTAGGCCCGATACCAAAGCTGATTAAATGAAAGAAGAAGAAATGTCATCGGGAATTTAGGCGATTCATCATCTGTCATATTCTAAATGGAAAACTTTGTGGAAATGTTGTTCTTTCGTTCTCAATTAAGTAAAATCTCATGTTGCCAATGCTTTTATCAATAAGAAAAGCTTTTTTATTTTCTTGGTCTGTCTCAAATGTTGATTTTGATATTACAATAATTATTTCCTTATTCTGTAGTCGTCGCCATCATCATCATTGTCGTCGTCATAGTCAACACCATCATCATAATTGTTGCCGTGCTGCAGTCATTGCTGCCTTTGTTGTTGTTGTTGCTACTATTATGACATGAATGTTAATATAGCTGATCAGTGCAAATACATAAAAATGCAAATCATGCATTGTCATAGATGACTCACCTCTCACTTATTTTTGCAGCAATATATTATTATTATTATTATTATTATTATTATTATTATTATTATTATTATTGGAAAATTCTGTCAATAAAAAGGATGTATCCATAGCTTCTTATTAGCTGAAGTCGTGCACTTAAAATGGATTTATTCAGTTCGCCAAAAACTCTACCATCAGGAGTCGTCTATGCACATCTATAGGCTAACTGATGTTTGTTTAACTCAGTCATACTCCATCTGGCGATGGATGTATTCAATTACTTCGCAATTCTACCTATCTTGACCCGTTTCTGTCAACCTTCGATAGATGGGCGAAATATTCTTAAAGTAGTCCAAAGTTACGACAGGAGAAAAAAACGCAAATTCACAAACAGAACAGCAGCTTAATCGGAACACTACTTTGTTGTTTGTTAAGTCAACATAACATCCAAATTTGAACGCTAATCGAGTGTAATGTTGGTGGTTGGTAGCCTTTAACTAACGTAACTAACTAACAAGCGATACTACGGGGTTAGGCGGGGGGGTCGTCTCGGAAACTTCGAAAAACAGTTTTGAGCAGCAAAATAATCGAACAGATCAAAAGCTATCGATAATAATCAATCGATTAACCGAAAATTAATGAAAATATCGACTCAGGACCAATACCTGTTATAAACTACGCCCGATTAATAATGAAACCTTAGAAAGAGATGCGTAGCAAAAGCGAAAATTAAATCTAATCTTATAATTGTACTTGCAGTTAATAGGCCTACAGTCGTAATGGATCTACTTTAACCCGGTTAGAGCCATTGTGTCTAAGGTCTACAAATGCTCTGAATCGACAGACTTTTGTAGCGCCAGTATATACTGATTGACCATGGGCAATACCTACGATCCAACATTGGCGCAATAGAAGCCATGGACAAATCGCTGAAAACGTGAAGACTGGTAAGGGAGGCAGGGCTTGAAAAATCTGGGGACATGCACCATTTGTCTCTTCTGAATTCATCAATGGTTGTTGGCAATGCAGGAGAACACAACGGAAACAACGGTCTTTTACACACACACACACACACACACACACACACACACACACACACACACACACACACACACACACACACACACACACACACACACACACATTTATCTAATTCAAAACATCAAGGAATCTTTCCGAAATGCTTTGGTGGAAGTTGAAGTCGCTGTAATTTCTTTAACCCCATAACTGGGGACCCTGGATATATCCGTCCATTTTACATTGAGTTACAGTTAAATACCCAGTTAAGGGGTTAAAAAAACTGGGCCTTTTTGCTCTGCGATCGATTTTTAAATGAAAATTTAACACTGCGTCAATCGTGTATAAGCGTACACTTGAAGAAGGCGCACTCCGATGCACCCAGGTCCCCTAAATTCGAGTTCTTGGTGTAAACCGCCCCACCCCCTTTCCCCTATCTGCCCCTGACAAGAAATGCAGCCTTGGCAGTGGGTGTCAGCAACATACAGTACGTCGCATTTTCGAGGCGAAGGCTGCATCATCATCGCCTCCAGAATGTCCTACGGATTAGACAAGACTCAGTCGACAATATGTTGTGATAGGGACGTAGACCCTATATATCCGCGAATATATCTACGGATACGTCATCATCTCGGCGGGAACGCGGGAGAAGTCGAAGGCGTAGGTGAAGGCCCACTGCTGGAAGCGGTCGTCCTTATCGCACGGTCCGAGTTGCGGCATCTGTTCGCCCTTGTGCTGCGCCAGGGAGTTGGTCACCTGTACGATGCACCAGGACTCCAGCTGCCCGTCGGCACCCGTCCGACTGACCCTCAGGTAGCCCCAGACGACGTCGATGTTGTCGACCGTCCAGACGCCGAACGACTCGAGGGCGGCCGTGTCGGCGCCCTTCGGCGGGCACTCGTCGATGACCATGTGGGGCTGCGGGGCCTGGATGCGGACGCACTTGTCCTGGTAGCGGAGCAGGCGGTCGGCGGTCAGGGCGAAGTTGTTCTTCGGGATGATCTTGTGGTCGTAGCAGAAGTACGTCAGCGCCACGTAGTAATCGTCCGTGATCTCCCAGCAGGCGCGCGAGTGGATGTTCATGATCTCGCCGTAGTATTTGGCGTCCATCGGCGGAATGTCGATCTCCGGTATGATGTTGTACAGGTACCAGTCGAAATTGTGACATTTCAGCCCTGAAAAACGCACATTTAAAAAAATCACGGAGAACCCCTCGTATTTTTTGCCCCCCCCACCCCCCCCCTCCCCCCTCCACCCCCACTAAGAACTGGTCAGTCACCAGCAGCAGAACGTACGTGATCCGAGACGAACGAGTCACGGCATCGGGGATTTCTTGGAGCTTCTATAGCGCCCTCAGAAATACAGCATGGCCCCGTTAGCACGTGCCAAAAAGGTCTCATTGTAGTTTGGATGATGTTGGCTGTTGAGTCACACCTGGAATGATTCCTTCACTGATCTCTGGAATTGACAAGTGGTCTTTTTCGGCACTGATATCGAATGTCATCGAGTATCAGAACCGACGCTATCGCAATAATAATAATAAAATAATAATAATAATAATAATAATAATAATAATAATAATAATAATAATAATAATAATAATAATAATAATAATAATAATAATAATAATAATAATTATCTTATATCTTTTAATATCGCTCAGTCATCAACCGAAGTTACGCTTGAATGAAAAACATTTTTGAAAAAATTTGAATCCGTCGAAAATACTTTCTTCCAAACGTCAATTATTGATAAGAATGGCCTCGTAAACCTACTGTAAACTACCAGAAATAACACGGCGTCAAATTCCACCAGAAAACCTCTAAATATTATTTCAGGAGGAAATCAACGAACTTCTTCTCAGCTCCTTCCTCTCCTCCAGCGTCTTCGTCTCCTCCTCCGTGAAGACCGCCCGCTTGAAGCTGTAGACCCGAGTGGACGCATAGAAGTACTTGCGCATGCCGTCCATCCACGTGTCCGCCACCCGCATCAGGTTCTTCTGGACCGTTTCCTCCTTGTTCCCGTCGAACGAGTAGGGAAAGTTCTTGAAGACGTGACCGATACGCGAGCACGTGACCGTCATGACCTTCGACCCGCACATCCACGCCCGGAAGGACAGCTCCGAGTTCTCCCCGCCCCAGACGCGCAGCGATTCGTCGAAGCTGCCGATCGACTCGAAGAAGGTCTTGTTGACGGCGATCACGCACCCGACGATCGTGGGCGAAGGGAAGGGAAGTCCCGTCTCCATGGCCCGCTGTACCTCGTGATCGGCCATCTTGATCCACGTGTACCTGGAAAGAAGACCCAAAACGCAGATGGTCTCGACAGTCTCATAAGCGTCGACTTCAACAGTGAAACTTCGCTATGACGTACATTGCTCTAAGTTATAACCGAGTCCGTTATAACGAAGTTCAACTGTATTAAGTCGCTATAGGTTCGAGACATTCCTCCACTTTTTGAAAGACTAGACAATTTTGTCATAATTAGTCAAGCTCTTATCATAATAAAGTGGTGTTTAATTGACGTGTTAAATTAATTATGGAACAGCCCTAGTTGGCATTAGATCTTTACATTATTGTTCTGTAACGCAAAGGACGCAGTCTCACTGGTTTCTATTGACCACGGCGAGAGGGTTCAATGAATATTCGCTAGGTGGCGACGACGAAATATAAGATTCAACCCGTTCTAGACTCTATAGCAGAGGTATTCAATTAAATCTTATAAAGGGCCGCATTTTTATGATTGTTGTCCGAGGGCCAGGTATTTTTGAAAAAAATATAGGAACGAGTCATCGAAAACAGAAGTTGGAAAAAGACATCAACAAAATATTTCGCAAATATTTGAAAAAACTTTCAAAAAATGCTATTTATCGTTTCGGTATCTTGGCGGTCCACTCGGCGGGCCGCATCTTGGCCGCGGGTCGCCAATTGAATACCCGTGCTCTATAGCCAGAAAGTCACGCGATCACAATGGTTAAAATGCAATTAATTGCGTCGATAGTATACCTACCTAAGGTCCCAACTGAAAGCGCCCTTGTGGTAGATTCCTGGAGCGGCGTATTCGAGGGTCATGGCGTCGATTCCGTCGACGAAGGGCGACAGGATCTGGTTGGGGTTGTTGACCAGTTCTTCGAGGGTCGGTTCCAACCAGCCGACGTTGACCTCCGTGTGTGCGTCGAGGAAGACGACGATGGGAGCCCTGGCAATACGGAACCCGTTCATCCGGGACACGATCAGTCCCACGCGCTGCGGATTGTGGATGATCTTCACCTTCGGAAGCAACCGGAGGTGTGCGTCCAGGAAATCGGCGTGCAGGTGCAGGTCCGGACTCCTGTCGTCTACGAGTATCACCTGGAAATGGCGGTGGAAACTGGAGCTAGTATTCAGAAGTGTTTGTGTGTGTTGTGTTTGTTTAAAGACGCGTACGTAGCCTAAGTGCAAATGCAAGCGCCATGGTCAAGAAACCTTATTAAGCTATTATTATTATTATTATTATTATTATTATTATTATTATTATTATTATTATTATTATTATTATTATTATTATTATTATTAAAAATGTATTCGATTTATCAACGAGTTTTTCCGAATTAAGCAGAAGGTTTTTGACAACTCTAACGATGCAATTCTCTTCGTTGCAGGGGGTTCTGTTTAAAATCAAACATTTTCTACCCCATCGGGGCGCGCTGTTAGCTCAGGGGAGTAAAAAAAACACCCCGACAGATCGAAATTTTATTCAAACAACGAGCATTAACGACATCAGATGCAGTGCACTGTAAATTTAATTATAATGAAAATCAATGTAAGTGGGTCAGGTTATGACCGTCTTACCTTACCTCCTCTAACAACTGGTCAGGCGACCGATTTAGAAGACTGTGAACCGTCCTCAGTATCATCGACAGAGCCTCGTTGTAGAACGGAACGACGACCGTTACAGTCGGTAGGTGGCGTATGTCGTACTTGAACCGCGCGCAGCCCCTCGGTCGCGTGTCCGGAATTGGCCTATCAGGTGAAAGTAGGTCACTGTGCGTGACGTTTATATTGTATCTACTGTCTGGCGCCCTCTTCTGTCGACCTATTAACCGCCAATGATCGTCCAGGATCTCGGTTCGCCCGACCGCAGCCGTGTCCATGACCATTCGAATGGCGCTATCGTCTGCGCGAGCTTCCGTTTTAATCGCTAGGTGGCGCTTCGGCTGCTGAGGCGAATTATTGTCTATGGCGCTGTCTTTTCTAGCTGCCGAACGCTGCTGCTGCTGCTGCTGCTGCTGCTGCATGAGGAAGACATCGCCGATCGGCGTGGCCAGTTGGAGGTCGTCGATTTTCGAGAAGCGGTCCTCGGAGGAGGGAGAAAGGAGCAGGAATACTACGACGATGGGGGTGGTGAGGGCGAGCAGGCACCCAAACAAAGACCGCCTCGACGGCCAGTCCAGGGTGAGCACCGTCTCTCCGAACCGCACCCGCATATTGGAGCGACGGCGGTCTCAAGATCAAACAGTCCCCCTGAAACCCACAAAAAGACAAACAAATGCTCTCTGATAAAGCAAGTACCTTCAAACTCCTAATTACATTTCATATGTTCATGTTAAAATAAACTCATTAAACTCATACATACTGGATCATTGCGTCATGGGTGCAAATGGCGTGGTTCGCACACAGGGCAGTCCCTACTGGACCACTTTGTAAACCTTGTTATATTATATATCATATATTATATTATTTATTTTAGGTTCCAGCCCTCCCCATTTTTCAGAGGCCAGGCGAGGAAAGGGGAACGATATAGGGCTCTAGCCTCGTCCCCACATTTTCGTTCAATTTACACCTCTGAATTATGTAGGCCGTGCCAACCTGTCGAACAACTTTCTTTTAGCTAAGTTAGACTAGGCTATATATAGTCCTATTAGATTGCACATTAGTATTTTGCTGGACGGTTTTGCAAAAATACGTAAAATGGTTCGCTGAACATCGCACTAATTAGGCCTACAACGGCCTGGGGCACCTCAGGCCCTCGTAGGCCTACTCCTTGATCTGGTGCCATATAGGGCCATGTCTTTTGGCTCTACCCGTCTCTATCGCATGTGTAGGCCTATCGTCACGGACTAGACTTAGGCTGGGCGGTAAGAGAAATGAAAGCCGTGCCTTGGATAAATAAGCTTACCGAAAGTTTGCAAATTCTGCTGGTAAAAGCTTTTGCTGTCTTGTTTTATATTTTTGCCAGTTAGCAGTAGGATTTGGCAAGTGGGGGAGAGGGGGCCGTTGGGGTGGCAACTTCCAATCATGGGGGCCAACCATCTGCTGTTTAATGTATGTAGCATTAAGTATAGGGTCCCAACAGGGGGACCACTGGGGGCAGGTACTCAATTGGGGGGCACGGGCCCCCCGGTGGAGCCGCCACTGCCAGTTAGCCTTCAAAATTTTCAGTTGCCACCTTTTTTAGTAGCTACTGCATGGTTCGTTTTTATTCTGATAGGTCTAAAGGATTATAGCCAACTGTTCCTCCATTATCCTGAGGTTGTGTTGGTTCTGTCGATTTCCAATAGGTTACTTGGCGATCTGTGTTTTCTTGGTTTTTTCAGAGTTTTTATAAGTTTATTTCTATGGTTTGATTTTTGCACTTTTTTCGTTGCACTGTTCTTGTTACCCATAGACTATAGATCAGTCTAACGCAGAGTCTTTATAGGGCCTACCATGCTCTAAAAAATAAGTCTCATTACGAAAAATGCCGGGCACAATGGAATTCACTAGAGGCGGAACTGCTGACGGGGTACCGGGAGTGGGGGGGAGTGGGAAGGGAGAGAGAAGGAAAACCTCACTCGATATAGTCAAAGGAATTCGCGAGCAAGATCAATTTCCTCCTTTTAATTATAGAAGGACATTTTTATGTTTTACAAAATCGACGACGTTTTAATGACCCTAAAGCTATAGCAGAGTGTGAGAAGTCAACCATTACACCCACTTCTGCAACAATAACAGTAATAATAATAATAATAATAATAATAATAATAATAATAATGCACTTATATGGCACCATTTCTAATGCTCCAATTTCCAAAGATAGTAGTAGTAGTAGTAGTAGTAGTAGTAGTAGTGGTAGTAGTAGTAGTAGTAGTAGTAGTAGTAGTAGTAGTAGTAGTAGTAGTAGTAGTAGTAGTAGTAGTAGTAGGTAGTGGTGGTGGTGCAGCAGCAGCAGCAATAGTGGGCATCCATCTAGGGATCTTTCTGTGAAACCATGGCCGCAGCCACTGGCAGCAGTGTATAGTTGGCAGTAGTAGTAGTGTTCTCAGTAGTAGTAGTAGTGTGTGTGTGTGTAGTGTGTATAGCATCCATCTAGGCATCTTTCTGTTAAACCATGGCCGCGCCACTGGCAAGGGTATATTGGAACACGCTGTACTCAAGTACGCAGTGTGTGTGAGTGTGTGTGTGTGTGTTTGTGTGTGAACTTGCCATATGATAGCGCCTCTAGCGGTATCGGAAATTCTAATGCTTGTCGTGTTGACGAACATTGCAAGACTCTACGACTTGTGCATTTCACTTACCGTTAAACTGAAGTGTACGTCTTCAAGTTGCACTCCACCCGTTGTCCGTCATTCTCGGAAAGACTCTGAACCGATCCCAAGTGCTCCCTCTCCTCCTGCCATGCCTCGCCGGCCGGTCGATGGTTTGGAGTTCGGGCCCTTCCTTTATGGGGACCGTTTCTCTCTTTCTCTCTCGCCCGACCGACCGACCGGTGTGCCTTGCTACGAAGACCGCAACTTGGGCGGACAGGTTTCACGCTTGACTAGACGGAGATGGCACGCTACGTGAAATCGGCACAAGCGGTGTCGGGAATGAACGGCAAAATGTCCTTCTGGCAACGCGTGCAGAAATCCAAAGCAGCGACGCCAAAGGCCTTTTCGCACCGCGGCGGCGGCGGTAGAACAGGACAGACCGGTGCAATTTTTAGCCGCCAGCGGACTAACCCACGCACCGGTCGGTACTCGAGTCGGTACTGTTAATAAGAAACGTGCCTCGGAGGTACCGACCGACCGACGAGTGACTGTGAATATCATTTTGAAATGCACTCGTCAGAAAATGAGCACATGTATCTTTGCCAATTAATGGTATTTTTCAGTAACATTATGATAATCGAAAAGTTTTAAGTGGGTAAGTCGTTACGGGCAAGAAGTTCGTTAATCGCTGTGCAGTGGCGTACCCAGGATTCCGGAATAATAGATAACGATCCCAGCCCGAATAAAAGGGGTCTTGCTCACCCTCGTTGATACGCCGATGTCTCTCCGAGATGGGAAACGACTACAGGGTGGAGCAAAAAACCGAACTAGTCACATTTAAGTTTGGCACTTAATATAGTCCGGTTTTTTGCGCCACACTGTAGTTGATTAAAATTTTTAGCATCTAATATAACATGCTGACCTCAATCTGATGCTCTTTCTTAAGAGCGTATTGGTGTTATTACTGTTAGTGAACTTCTATAGCGCCGTTTTAGTAATGCACTTGGCATCAGTCGATGGTCGCTCCTCGATTTGGATAGTACACTACACTGTAATCCTCCATTTGTCGGATCCAAAAACTCAGTCCGATCTTCCGGTCTCGGTTATTAATGGCGGACAGGCAACAGAGAACAGGTTCATTTCGAGCATTTTGAAATTCGAGCCATTCTAATTCAAATACGCTTATTCGATGGAAATCATATTACAGATATGAATTATGAATGACGTAATCATCTCGCCTGACCTATTTTTTAAAACTAAATCAGCTGTCGTGACGTCACTCCAAAATCTTTAGACGTACACGGTTGTCTATAGAGAATTTTTAAAACTAAAATGTCACTGAACCTGTTTCAAATGTGTTTTATAGAAAGGCTCGACTCTCCGGACTTCTTTCTTTCTTTCTTTCGTCTGGACTCATCGAGGCAGCGCACTCAGAGACAGCGCCGGTCGACCGGCCTTCGATTAGATTGAATGGATCGTTGATTAGACATGCGATATTTTATGTTCTTGAAATGGTTATGAATAAATCATAATATTATTTCCTGCTAAGTGTCTAGCAAGTGTGTGTTTTTGACCTCGGGACCAACCCGATGGCAGACGACTTCTTTGAGAGCCACAGACGATCGTCTGCGTCGTCACAATGCATCGTTGATTTACTGCTGTGCGCTTATGTAGGATGTACGCTGTACGCTGTACGCTGTAGTTGCGAGTTGTTTGCTGTATGAGAGTACCAGCGTTTGGGGTCCCAGTAAGAAACCAGGGTTGGAAAATAGCAGTTTAGAAACCTAAGAAAACCAAGATTTTTCAAAAAGGGTTTTTAAAAATGTTTTTGTTCTATTAAATAGAAAAATGACATACTGTAGTTTAGTTTTCAAATGACCCAATTTTCTAAATATTTTCCTGCTCAAGTAACGAGAGCGGGTCTAGTTAGTATATAGAGCCCAGGGGAGTAGCGACGGAGGGGGTATATCGGTGTATATATAGGCCTACCCATGCCCCCAAATCAGGCTACCTTAAAGTTGTTAATGTATTTTTAAAGATTTACATACCCCCAAATCACATTATACCTCCCCCAATCAAATTCCTGGCTACGCCCCTGATAGAGCCATGTGTTCATACTGTCAGGTCAAGATTGTAATTAAGAGGCCTTACTAGGGACGCCAGAGGAAGACTTTGACGCTATATATATACTTTGAGAACAACATTGTTTCTAGCCAGCCTTTCAGAAGAAGAAACGCGTTATAAGTTTTGGCGCTACATAAAGCCAAGTCTATTCTGTTCGTAGAAAGGCACATATGCTGTCTGGGTCAACGAAGAAGCTTTGTATATTTGACGAAGAATCAAAGCCTATAGGCCTACCTCGGTTACGGTCGGCCAGCCAAGCGAAAAGAAACGTCAACAGATGACAAAAGCCAGTTTCAGCAGATGACAAAAGCCAGTTTCAACGGATGACAAAAGCCAGTTGGACCGATATAAGCTAAGGCGCTGTGTATGTTCACCATATTTCTATTCTTAGCAACCTGCAAGTCTGCTCGCTGGCCTTGAATAATAATAGTAATAATAGTGTAATAATATCGGATGGATAGCGACGATTTACCATTTGTAGTAACTATTGTCAAAATAACACGGTTTAAACCGCGATTTCAAAATAAAGTATATTATTTTAAGTAAAATACAAATTGTGTTATAAAAATCTGGTCGTGTTTTACTTAAACTCATCGACGTAAACTCGGATTAAAACGCGGGGTCCCAAATCCTATAAGCCCACCTTCCCTTGCCCTATGGTAGCCTCTCGAAAAGTGGGGAGACTCAAGCCTATAGGCGTATACAGTGGATGTCCACGTTTATCCTTAAACGTCAGCCATCCAGAACATATGAGCAGACAGACAGACAGACACACACAGAGAGAGAGAGAGAGAGAGAGAGAGAGAGAGAGAGAGAGAGGAGGGGAGAGCTATGTACATAATCATAGTATCAAAAAATTCAAAAAGTCAAAGTTCTTCCTGAGCTTCACGGGCTCATATATATATATATATATATATATATATATATATATATATATATATATATATATATATATATATATATATATATATATATATATATATATATATATATATAAGTCGGCGCTGATCTCCGTTGCTATAGCCCTCAGCCAAGCGTGCAGTACCACGGACGCAAGGCTAGTGCATTGCGTAGCGTACCTGTTTGACTTATCGCAGCTTTTTACCACAGCTCCTCAATCCAGTTGTTATTATTATTATTATTATTATTATTATTATTATTATTATTATTAGTATTAGTAGTAGTATTAGTATTTACAAAATAGAACTAAATTGGAACAGTATGCTGCTCAATTTTCATCAGCTCGAATGTCAATGATCTGGAAGATTAGGGCCTAACTTAAAGAAAAGACAATAATCTATTCTGAATATCACAGGTAAAATGTTTTTATTCAAGTTTAGCGTCTGTACAGTACTTTAGTACTGCATTCAAAATACAGCAATCAACGTTGTAAATATCCTGCTTGAATGTGTAGGCCTAGGCCCACTGTACGCACTACAAACCCAAAATTATAAATTTATAAGTGGAGGGATGGATTCATAGCTGTGCAAATTAAAGAACAATGCCTTAACGCTCATCTGCGTGTTGAAACAGTGGCGTCGCCAGGAATTTTGGGTTCGGGTGGTCAAAAGGGGGCTGGCGTGTAAGATTCCTTACCTCGCCCCAAACAGACCCTCCACAAAAATTTCTCACCGGATTTGCGCGAATCTGGTAGGTTGTCTGTGGGCAGGTTGGGGGGGGGCAGTTGCCCCCATTTGCCCCCCCTCCCCCGAGGCGACGCCAATGTGCTGAAATGGCTTTCTCAGTAACGCATTGTAGGCCTAAGAGTTAACCGCAAATCACGCCAGAAACTCGACAAACTTTTCACTCGTAAAGCATAACGAACAACGCTGCAGACAAAACTAGACTTCTTTACGATTAAACAATCTGAAAACAATTTTTAGCCATCAAAGACGAATCCGCAGAGAGATAAAACAAGAGAGAGAGAGAGAGAGGAGGAGGGGGGTCAAAAGTTTTTGACATAATTATAGGGGGTCACTGAAAGTTGACAGTTGTTGACAAGGGGGCCAAAATTGCCCAAAAATTGTTGACATAATTAATGGACCGCCCCTGTGGTGGCCAAGGCTTGAACCCATGACCATAAGACCAGATCACCAAAACACTGAACCACTACACTATCCCAATATTATTTCTCATATTCTGTTATAGCAAGCTGATCTTTGACAACACAGCGACTCTTTAGACCTTATAAAATACGAGCATATTACCCAACCCACAGAAACGAACTAACAATGATAATTATCAAGGAACCTATTACGCCCACGGTGTTCTCTCTCATGTGTTGGTTTCATCCTTAGGTCAAACTGTGCATAGATTTCTCATGTATTGTCACAGGTGGTCCACTTGACGTTTCAAGCCAAGACACGTTTTGGGGTCAAATCGATTTTGGGATAAAACCTTAAGAAATCGTTTGAAACGTTAAGACGTTAAGATATCCTTTGCACCGAGTGTAAATCTGCGTAGGCAGAGGTTTTTCAGCAGAGAGAGAGAGAGAGAGAGAGAGAGAGAGAGAGAGAGAGAGAGAGAGAGACAGACAGACAGAGAGACAGAGACAGAGAGACAGAGACAGAGACAGAGACAGAGACAGAGAGAGAGACAGAGAGAGACAGAGAGAGACAGACAGACAGACAGACAGACAGAGACAGAAACAGAAACAGAGAGACAGAGACAGAGACACAGAAAGAGACAGAGAGACAGAGATAGTGCAAATTGCTCACTGCAAAGCATACTAATTGCAGTGCAGAGTCAACGAATTTTACAGTTTTACTAAATGATATTTGAAACTTCTCTTGAACTTGATCGACCGTGAAACAGAAAGACAGGATTGGGGTGAAATGGAGACCACAGTTAAAACAATAGCACACACAATACATAAGATAAGTAAGTAAGCAAAGTCTCTTGAATTTATATATAGGTATCCTCAATGACTACTTACTCAGTATACTTAGGAGTCTAAAAGACAGAGCACCTTTACAGTATTCGATATGCTTGACATTGGTCTGACCATGGCAACATATAAGTTATCTTTTTTCATAATTATTACTATTGTAACTATTATTATTATTATTATTATTATTATTATTATTATTATTATTATTATTATTATTATTATTATTATTATTATTATTATTATTATTATTATTATTATTATTATTATTATTATTATTATTATTATTATTATTATTATTATTATTATTTATTAATGTTCAGCTGTCCCTATCTCGATGAAGTCGAATGATGATCCAATGCGTTAACCATTTCCATAACAGGCAGCGAAGAGAAACACATAAGAGGACACCTGAAATAACACGTTCATGTAGGTCATAAGATTCAATGCCTGACTGGCGTTTCATAAACGACTAGGATGTGTCAAGTACACTGAATAATCAAAGCCCTTCGCACCTGCACGAGACAAAGACAGGACTTTCAAATGGTCAAGAAACACACAGCACCTTTTACTACTGCATCGCTACACCTGTCAAAAATCAATTTCATTAAGACCCACCCCTGCTTTGTTAATTTTAACTTTGTGGGACCCCAGTGGTACCCAAGGCAGGGATTATTTGGTGGGGGAACGGTTGGGAACGGCGTTCCCATTATTACTACGGCCAGTGGCGTAGCCAGGATTTCCGGAAGGAGGGGGTTTGGTTTTTGGTTTTGCCGTGACCAACTTCGGAAAAATCTTGAAAAGAAAAAGGTCATCATCTCCTCATCTCTATTTTTTTCTTCCCGTCCCGTGACCTCTTAAACCGTTACATTGTATAGCCAGGTAGCCAAGGGGGTTTGACCCCAAAATCGCGTCCCAAAATTAAAAAATTAAAAATACATGCAAGCTCATTAAAAATATTTTTAGACAGCCAAGGGGGGTTTAACCCCATAATCCCCTTGGCTACGCCACTGACTACGGCGTTCTCATTGTTACTACGGCAACGGAACGGCTGGGAAAGAGGGAACTGTCCCATTGTTGCCATTTTACCAAATGACCACTGACCAAAGGGCAGCCAAAAGTCCTCAGATGAATGTGAATATGTGACAAATTTGTCATATTATAATCCAAGTGGTATAGATGATGCATATGATTTGAGATGAGGCACCACAGAGGCTTGAAAACTTATGCCCTGGATCTAATTTTCAATGAATGCAGCAGTACGTTACAAAAATACAGCAACAATTTTGAATACAGTCATGAAACATGCAAAGCAAATTAACCCTATGGACCCCCTGACAACAGAGATGGCGTTCACATTTAGAAACATAATATTAAAATATATAAACCGCAGTCAATTAAACAGCTGGATTAAAAACAGATCAAAATACCAGCATTTCTATTAAATCTAACACTGTACAACAAAAATAATATGTTGCAAGAGGGTATTAATGACAAATTAGTACTGTGAGTACAACAGTGTTTACATATTTGAAGAGCATGATCGCAAATAAAATCAAGCAAACAGAGTTTAATTTTTAGGTCTACTCCTTATTTGACTTTAAACATTGACATAAGTCCCAAATTCTGTTATCTCTGCTTGAGATTTGTATCAAAAATAGCTTAAATTTTTCAGCTGAAGAGACAAACTTTGGTCAGATCTCAGAAACTTAGACTAAACACAAAAAAATTGTAATAGAAGTTGACATAGAAAGTGTCTTGTCAAAAATATACAATGCTGTAAGTGAAGATACTGAAGAAAACCAGAGGCCAATTATTTCACAAATTCCTGGAAAAGACACAAATGCCAACAATGTTAACATAATTGAAAGCACACACACACACACACACACACACACATTCACTGGATTAAATTCAAATTTCAATAAAATAAAGATCTTTGTTTTCAGTCTCAAAAGAGTGATTTGAATTAAAAAAGAGAGACATGACTTCAAATTAGTTATACAGTAATACACTTGTTGAAGAGATCACCTTTTCAGCCATATCAGATAACTTGATACTTTTCTTTCCGTATTGCAGACGCTAAACAACAGGCAATTATGACTCCAATTATCTGAAAGGAAACATTGGCACACTTTAGCAGCCGCAGCAAACACTTAAAATCATGTTATCATCATCATCATCATCATCATCATCATCATCATCATCATCATCATCATCATCATCATCATCATCATCATCATCATCCTGTCAATTGAAATTTATTCTTATCATCAATTGAAATGGGTGTTTTTATATAGCATCATTATATATATATATATCATTATATATATATATATAGAGTATATATATATATATATATATATATATATATATATATATATATATAAGTGAAGTACCTCTATAACCGTCAGTGCAGCTGCTATTCCTCCCACGACGCCCATATTGTCTGTGACCCAACGAATGAATCCATTCACACAGCCCTAGAAATGAATTTGTCCAAAAAACCCAGATATATCATCATAACCACTGCATCAAAGCATTGCCTTCGCCAACACATTTACTTCTCACTCAAAGCAATTACATGTCCACGCCCCATACAAATGCCTCCTCGTTACATTACGGCCACAGGCCTCGCCGTTGTAACTGCTGTCGTGATGGTCAACGTCGTCATACTAAGCGAGCAAGTAAGCAAAGTTTTGTGAATTTATACAGAGCTTTCAAAAGTAGTATTATACTGTTTATTCTTAGTTACTTAATCTGAATTTTAAATTTAGCCATAGCCAAAAGGTGTGGGGACAAGTTAGACAAGGCCATTTTATCCGAAGTCTCATAAATAATCGTAGGCCCTATCTATATCTACCACAATTTATCATGCATACAACAGTTAAGTCATAAAATATTTTTCATAATTAGAAAATCTGAAATGTTTTGGGGTAAGATTTCAGATAGTTTTATGGCGACAAACGAGTAATTTGATCAAAAGCAAAAATTATCAGAAAAGTCCACAAACAAATCAGTTTACTTCCTCGTTCGAAAATTATAACATAATCAGAACAAGAACTCCCTAAATGTCAGTTTTTCACAGGCTATAAAGTAAATTCATGACAATGCAAGATGGTAAACTGTGCCACATTGAAACTATGTCTCTCTCTCTCTCTCTCTCTCTCTCTCTCTCTCTCTCTCTCTCTCTCTCTCTCTCTCTCTGGTTCAAAATACCAAATCAAATCAATAAAATCGGAAGCCAGATGCGTTCTTAGCCAAACATCTGTAACCTGTCAAGTTGTCGTGGGCGAAAAGCAAAAGATTCAGATCAGAAATGATAAAAGCAACTCATTGCAATATTGTATTCTAACATCAATGCAAAATAAAATCACATTTGAATACCAAATAAGCTTCGCTAAATTTGATTTCATAGACTTCCTATTTCACTCTAACATTCTGTCTGTCTACTGAGTTTACCGTCAAAACATTCACTGCATAATAATGCACGGAATGTGTTACGTTGTCTCGCCTTTCGTCTTTATCTAATCGCCAAACACAGTGATAGTTTTAATGCCAATTGTGTTTTTAACCCTTTGGGTTCCCATTTGCATTTAACATTCGATCACATTTTCCTGAATTCAGCGACTCTCTAATTGATAGAAACTTATCTGCAACTGCAGTACACTGGGTAGTTTCATTTCGATATATCTCTAATGACAGCCAAAACCCTAACGAATAAGAGACGAGTTAAAACATAGAAACAAAAAACATAGAATCAAAACACCAAGGTAATTCTACACAGTTGGGAACCCATCAGCTGTGAGAGAGCCTTCAGTGGCGTAGCGAGGGGGGCAGAGTGGACGAACCACCCCAAGCGGTACTTTCCCTAGGGACGGCACTTTCTATGTTCGCCCCCGGGCGGCACTTTGACTCGCAACGCCACTGAGAACCCCCAACCCCCATTTAATGTATTTAGTGCCAGTTTCCACTTCAGCCAAATCCCCATTTTTTAATCTGTCTGTCTGTCTGTCTGTCTGTCTGTCTCTCTCTCTCTCTCTCTATGTCTCTCTCTCTCCCTCTCTGTCTCTGTCTCTCTCTTTAAACCAGGCCACCGTTTGTTCCGGCACCAAACATTCCTACAATGTTCAAAATGCACTTATAGGCCCCTAATGAATCAAATTCTACATTATATACAAAAAACAATTAAAACACTGACTTCGTTGTAGATGGTTGTGGCATCATCTAGCTTGCCATGTCCGCATCCCGAGATCTCTTGCCTGCAGCAACTGTCTGGGACAGAATTCGTGTCATTCAGCACTTCATTGTCTTTCCAATCGGTGTAGTTCGTCGCCCCGCAGCACTTAAACTACGGTAATCACGTAAATTACGGAAATAAATTCATATATTCCACAAGTCATGTAACCACGCATATTAGCTCGTCTTACGTTAATAACAAACCATCCAGTTTCAGTCTATTCTAAAATTTTACAGTTTTAAGAAGGCTACGAGAAAGTTTAGTACAAGATAAAATTTGTCATCGACATCTAAGGTAGAACTTTGTCATAACGCATACTTAGTGGAGGTCTGTAAAATGTAGTATGTTATATCCTAGGTACGTTATATTCAATACTGTACCATCCAATTTGTGGTAGCGCATCACACGGAACCATACATTGCGGAACGTTGTATCCGAATATACGATATGCAGATACAGAACGGTCCACTCGAAGATATCACAACACGCCATTCATTATCTCGTATAGGATATCGGTTTTGCATATATATATATATATATATATATATATATATATATATATATATATATATATATATATATATATATATATATATCAAGCGTGGTTATTAAAGACAAAACAGGCTGAGCTCTTTTATAGTGAGCAGATAACCACAAATACCTTCCTCTGAACATCATCCCATGCCAGAGTGACTCCACCATGACCAGTTCGGTTGTAGTTAACTGTCGCCTTTTTCATCTCAGCGCCTGTAACATCGATTATCTATAAAGGCAAAACGTACATAGTACCAAATTATATATTAATTAAGAGTCTTGCAGAATTATCACAGTGAACACACATAAATAGTAATAGTAATAGTAATAGTAATAGTAACAAAATAGCTCATAATTTCAAATATTGAAAAGGAAAAGCACTTTCTGCACTGTAACTATATATATATATATATATATATATATATATATATATATATATATATATATATATACTGCTAAGAAAGATACATGGCCCCTGTTGGCCTTAAAGATGAAATAATTCGGATGGTAAGATCAATGTCCACTGCACCATACAATTAACAGAACACATTCTGTGAAGAACTTTAGGATCATTTGGATAAACAACGTCATAGGATACATCCTTAATCCTTCTAACCGCTTCACTGCCACTGACTTCAGTTCCTGATCAAAAGTCAACAGGATGTGTGGGCACGTGCATGTGTGTGCGTGTGTGTGTGTGTTCATCTACTACACAGAGAGAGAGAGAGAGAGAGAGAGAGAGAGAGAGAGAGAGAGAGAGAGAGAGAGAGACAGACAGACAGACAGACAGACAGAGACAGAGAGAGACAGAGGCAGAGACAGAGAGAGAGGGAGGGAGAGAGAGAGAGAGAGAGAGAGAGAGAGTTAAAGGTCTCCTTTTCTATTCAGATAAAAGACAAGATGGAAATTCTTAAATTTTAGGAAATTGTGTTAAAGGGGCATGTCTCCTTTTAATGATTCAGATAAAAAAAGACAAGATGGAAATTCTTAAATTTTAGGAAATTGTGTCAACAGTAAAATAACTTAGAAAAGCTGTAAACACAAAATAAAGAGATCATTTATGTTCAGGAGGAAAAGAAATTTGGATAAATAACAGATAAGTATTGTGCTAATAAATTTTTTCTAAACGACTGAATAAAAACCCATTAGCGCCCTGTTTTGAAAGGCAAAGCATATCAACATGCAAGAGCCGTTATCTCAAAAAAAATAATAATAGAACAATTACAGAGTCCTTAAAAAGAGCACAACGAACTACAACAGTCAACAGCACATCACTTTCAGCACCATGTAATACACCCAGCCATAAAAACAAGCCATATGCCTTTCACAACTATGATACATTTATAAAGTCCACATGTTAAATAGATTAAAAAACATCTATTGGAGCACAGCATAAATTTAGTAATATATCGCAAATATAGAACAAGTAAGTAAAACAAAGTGAGTGTTCCTAAGGGACGCAGCGGGTTAACTCTGACCCACGCACAAAAACTCTGACCCGCGCCCCATATGTATGCTTTAATATACATATGTTGCCTTAAAATACCGTTATTGGGACAATTGGGGGGGGGTGCAGACAATAGCCTAATTACTATTAGCGGCGATTTAAAATTCTTCATTAAAGAATTGCACTAAAAACAGTTTCAACCTGTATATTTAATTCTTTAGTTAAATCACCAAATAAGTTCATCAACATCACTTGATAGTTGATAACAATCAAATACTGTGCAGTACCCAGTACCTGGTCTAAGAACGACAGATGGCATATTGTTGCTCAAAAGTTTTTCAGGCAATGAACGTTAATGACTGTCCGTACTGACTTTGATTTAGTGATGAGAAACAGTACTGGGAACCTTCCACTCCTTATATAAGTATGAAAACAAAATCAATGCACTTTTCTGTCAACTGCTCACTTTTGGGTTCAGGCAAAGATGTTGAGATTGCAGATTTCATGAATTTTTTTCCGCTGGACCATAAATGGACCCACCCACTTTTTAAATTTTTAATGAATAATAATAATAATAATAATAATAATAATAATAATAATAATAATAATAATAATAATAATAATAATAATAATAATAATAATAATAAACAGCTAATAATAATTATAATAAAAGACCTAATAATAATAATAATAATAATAAGAATCTGATTTTAAGTCTGTTACCTTCAAGCGTTCTGGATTGGCAAGTAAGCCTGAGTTAATGCTGTTCGAAGAAATTTCCCCAATTTAATTATGTTGTTCTTCAGCACAATTACGAGGGAGCATAATAACAACGGGTTATAAAATTCCACTGGAGGGAAAACCCAGAAATTCCACCACCACCCTAGGTGGCTAACAAATCATTGAAATGTTGTTCAGCATGAACCCATTGGGTATTAGGGGTTTAGCCTGCAAACCAACAAGCTTCATGGGGACTTTCCAGACAATACTATAATAGACAGGGTTATCCGGCGAGTGGAAATGATAGTAACAGGAACTTTCAATTATAGTAGGATTAAGATTGAATTGTTACACACTTTGGCATCATGCTTGTTTTATGTGTTTGATTAACGCATTTCTGAATTTTAATGGCTCAACATCAAAAAATAAGTTTGAAGGAGTAGAACTTACAGAAACAACTGGCAATACAGACAGACAAACTACAGAGGGCAAAAGCCAGTCATAAATCTGGCTTGTAGCAACAGAGAATGCTTGGGAAACAATGCATGGACTGTTCTAAACAAATAAAATGTTGTGGTTCATTACGGCCTGGTGCACACAAGGCAGAAGACTCAAACGTCACACTCTGACTTATAAATTTGAGTTCAACTAACTGCATAGTTATCAATCTTATCATTGAAATCGATGTCTAGAGATGTACTGGTTCCCTGGAAATCTTGAGCGTTAAGACAGTCCAGAGATATTATTCTGGCCTCTGCTTCAGAATAAAACTAAGAAATAAATTTTAAGAGGGGACACAGGGTTTCTGGAACATGACATAATAATTATTCTAGCCAGAAATTATCATCGAGATATAAATGACTAATTACAGTTTACATAGGTAATTATCATTATGTTGTCAACGTTGTCAAAAATATCGCTGATATATTATCAGAATAATTGAATATGGTTTCCTGCAATGGACCAGCAGGCAGTTAGCTAGCTAAACTGTCAATTTGAAATCTAAACCTTGAATTTGGCAGCTTACTTTCTTGGGCTATCTTCTAAAACGAGAAACAAAAAATTCAAGACCCTAACCTTTTGGTTTCCCTATACGGACTTTGAGCCTATGGAGTGAGTCTTACTTTTACCTTTATATCCAGATTAAAATTTAATTTCAAATATACTGGTTTGTCAAAAGAGGGGCCAACTGGCCTGTGAGTGAGACTGAAGACTGGAGATAATGTTTCCGACCCAACAGCTGCGTCTGGCTTCAGATCCAGTATTCAAACAACCAGACGTGACTGCTGGGTAGTTAAGATCCGGATCACGTGACCAATTACCATAGAAACGCAGTCTGAATGTCACAACAGTCTCACTGACTATCTTACTCCAAGTGCTTTCCCCAGAGGCATCATACGAACATAAAGAGCATGCAGTCCTTGCTTAACCCTATGGAAGTGGTATTCAGGTTTCATAACATACTGGTTATAAAAATTGCTGCGGGCCGATGTCCGATGGGTTAAGAGACCTTCAACACACAGCGGATCACAGAGGATTAAAACGCATCCTTTATTGACCCTTGGCTGACTGATTGATTGAATTGAGTACCTAATTGATTGACTGCCTGATTGTTTTTGATTGGTTACTTGCTTGCTAGCTTGATTGATTAATTGCTAATCTGTGTAAAATTCAATTCAAAAGTAATTTGTTATTCTCAAGTTCTCAACCAGTCCAAATCATTGGCATAAACTTGGATGTAAACCCAGAAATTCCACCACCACCCCCTAACAAATCTCCGTAACCCAAGCGGGTTTAGCCCAACCCTTTTACCTTCCCCAGGGTTCCTGGAAATGATAGGGAATCTCTCAAAAGTGGGGGAACTTGAAACAACTGCAAAGAGAGGCCTAACACATAAACCAACCCCGTGTTGTAAACAAATAAAATGCATTACAGTTAACAGAGGGCGCTCCATCTAATTACCGTAACGATCATGCAGTGATTTTCCCTGATGGCGCCACAACATCCGAAGAAACCGATGACGAACACGACGATTCCGATGACGATGACAAAGATGGCGGCCGCATTCGCCGTACTGCCGAAGAACGACAGATATTCGTTGAATTTCGTCTGGACAACAGTCCCGGCAACTACCAGGATCAGTCCCGCAAGCTGGTAAAGAAATACCAAAGAACCAGCTAGTGACACTGTAAGCATGACACTGATCAGGGTCTATATTATCGTGGATAATTATGTCTGACAACCTACACCTAAATTTCAGAAGTCCCTCCCCGTGTCAACAATTGTCAAACTTCTTCAAACCCCTCCCCTATTTTGTTTACGTAATTAATGGACAGCCCCTATAATGACAGTGGTATTAAATTCGCAATATTCGTTAATTCTTTCTATGAAACGGCTGAATTTTTTCAGCATGAAGACGACAGATAGACATTGCAACCAATGTGGACACAAATCGCATTTCTTTTCTAGAAGACCATAAAATTAACTCTCCCTGTTTACGCTCACTGCTTTTACGGCATTATAGGCCTATACTGCACCAGCAACACCTGCTGATGCTATTGAAAGATCAGTAAGTGCTGAAGGATTTATTTCACAAGGATAAGAGAAATAGATTAGATGGAAATTAAACGTAACTGCTTTAGAGGTTTTTTTTAGTTTCAAGACAGTTCCGTCCGTAACAATTCTCGTTTACTTTTCACATGATAAAGAAACCGGTAATTTTAACAGTGGAAGGGTCATGCAGGGTCACGGGATCACGTGACGGAACACATTAACTGTACAAAAGCATATAGTAATATTATCGTGGATAATTATGTCTGACAACACGAAGTCCACTCCCCGTGTCAACAATCGTCAAACCAAACGATAATACCCCCTATAATGGTGGTGGTATTAAATTCGCAATGGCGGCTTCTAACGGGATTTTGCAAGTGGACGATAGATAGCCATTGCAGTGGCAACTCTCCCTGTTTATCATGGGGGCCAACCACTTGTTGTTTAATGTATGTAGCATTTATTTTATAGGGTCCCAAATAGATTAGATGAAATTAAACGTAACTGCTTTAGGGTTTTTTTTAGTTTCAAGACAGTTCCGTCCGGCCAGGCTTTACTTTTCACATGATAAAGAAACCGGTAATTTTAACAGTGGAGGGGTCATGCAGGGTCACGGGATCACGTGGCCCCACATTAACTGGCATATAGTAATGCCACTGGTTGGTGGTGGGGGGTGGCAACCAGTTGTCAGAAGTTGTTGTCATAATCATCATCATCATCATCACCTAGAAATTAGTCTCACAGAGGTTTGTGTTTTGTCACAGACTGAAAAAGAGTTCTGTATAAAATCAAATCAATGATGAAAAGGACAACAAAACTAAAGTTGTGTGAAAATTCAATATTCATCCCCCACCCAAACAAGCACAAAGACATCCAGATAGTCAGATACTGTAAATCCAATTTGAAAATTATATCTCTTCTACTTGTCAAGAAGCCAAAGGAAATAAGAAGATGAACAACAGAAGACGAGGCCTGTAATAACATTATATCTTAGACTCGCAGATTATAAGCTTAGCATTTGCACAGCATATGACCTTTTAAATCTAAGACGTTTTAAAAATCTTACAAGTGGTTACATAGTTATTAGAGGGGAGGGAGAATCAGGGGGGCTGTGAACCCTCAAAGTTTATCTGTATCCTTTCATATTGGAAATTAGTGCCAGATTCAAACGCCTCCGCCATTTCTATATTTAATTACACATAATAGGAACACCATATCCCACAGCACATGGCCTCTATATGCTGTTGATGAGTCAAATGGAATCAGTATGTCGCCTAACATGTGCATATAATGACAGCCGTTAATATAATGTTTAATTTGCCTGACTTCATTTGACTGTCCGAATAGGCAATTGGACTCTTTTAGGATCGGCACATGTCTATCTGCATATTCACAAAAACAGCGATTTCTATATAACACATTGCGTCTATTAACTGCCTATATAGGCTACTGTACTTGGTAAGAAGCCATCTGTGGCTATGCATATCCCCTTCAGTTGTTGGGAACTGTAAATTCTTTTCGTAAATCCAATAAAATGTTGACTTTTGTGGTCCTTCGCTTTAGGCTCTTAATCCATTTCATATTGGAAGGCAAATTCCACTGGATAGTCATTTCACCTTGCAAGCCAATGCTGCATTACAGTATTACGCTGTGCTCGTGTAATAATGTAAAATTGTAAATATGAGTAGGCCTACCTGTTGCGACGCCCTGTGCGCACTGACATGCATGCCTAGGGATTTCATATTAAATAAATTATAATATACCGCGTATTTATTTAATATAAGTTTAAATATCAAAGTCTCTTAAACCAAGCATTACAGACACACTTTGCGTGCGACGATGGAACGATCGACTACAGTTGCCTCTCCGTGCACGTTTTCCGTTGCCATGGCGTTAATTATATAGCGCCATAGTACATATGTCGTCGTTATTATGACCCAGATCCGGGTTGTCTGCCCTCGGTCCACGTCCAATCATTACGTCTGCCCATTGTAACTGGATGCCAGGCGCTCCGCAATGGTCGGACCAGGAAGTAAATGGTCGGACCTGGAAGAAAATGGTCGGACCCGATGGGACGCGCCGAGAACACAATACGCAGACAGCTGGAGCAGAATGCCAGGGCATGAACTTATATATATTTTATATTTTACACACATACACACAAACACTGGTAACATTACGCGCAGTTGTCCATATATAGGCCTAAACGAAGGGTCGTTGAAAAGATATAAAGAAATCGATTCGAAAGCTTAGAAGAAACGTCTACTCACCACTATCAAGAAATTAAACGCAAACAGAACGTATTTAATGCACTTCATTCCGCCGGAGACCATTCTGTCGGGAAAGATCCTGGACAATTCGAGGAGAAATATCAGATATATCGCGACCAACGCAGAGTACAAGCGAACCAACAACAACACAAGAGCAGCAGCCGCAGCAGCCGTCTCCTAAATTACGTCGTTTACCGCCAAAGGTCGCATGTGCATTGTGCAGCGACTGTATTCGTGCGCGCTCGAAAATAGTTCCCGTATGCGCAGCGGAGGTGGGGGAAGGGGAAGAAAAGGCGGGCTAAAGGCCATGGATTGAAAAAACTAGGGAATTTTTGAAAATATAATTTTGGGTTTCGCTTTTTGGGGTTTTTAGGTTGTATCGTTTGTCAGGTCAACACCCACGAATCTTTCTCTATTTCTCTATGGCACCTACTCTTGCCAAATATGTGTCCTGCGGTCGACGGAGAGCAAATAGACTTTTGAAACGTTGGAAATGAGTTTTTCATCTTTTGATTTGAACACAGAAACATCTTAAAAGCCTAGCTTTTTAAAGGCGCATTTTCCAGCACTAGGGCTAAAGGATGGACAGAGAAATAGGACGAATAAATTTTTTGAACATATGGACGGTAGCCTCTTTGCGTGAAAGGTGACGTTTTTAGATTAAATCAGGGGTATGAGAATGGAGGGAAAGGCTGACAAGGTACAACCGTACAACCGATCCCAGTTGCCCGATTTCACGAAAATTAAAGACTCTCAATAATTTTAATTTAATTTTAATTTTCACCGCCGCGAAAAGCGCCACGGGTGCCATCTGGCGAATGCCGTAGAAACTAACAGACGAAGAAGCTGGAGACGTTTTAAGTGCATGTGACTGATAACGAAATAAAATAGGTCCCTATTGTCCCCAGGGGCGTAGCCAGGAATTTGATTTGGAAGGGTATAAGTATTTTGGGTGGGTATAAATCTTAACTATAAACCACATAAAACATATAAACCACATATAACCACATGTAAATCACATAAAAAACTTTAAGGTAGACTGATTTGGGGGAGGGGGTATATATATACCGATATAAACCCCCCCCCGTCGCTACGCCTCTGATTGTCCCGTGTGTAAGTTACATCAGTGGCGCCTCAAACTCATAAGAAAAGGGGGCAAGACTGCCAAGGCCACTGCTTCATTTTCTGTGATGCCTATCCACAAAAAATGAACAATCATACGGCTTATCAACTGAACTAAACACACACACACACACACACATGCGAATTCCGAATAGCTATTAAAACTAAGGGTGTGCTGACTTCTGCTACGTATTGCACGTTTCCTAATGTCGCCATGACTCTTTGTCTGCCTGTCTGTCTCTGTCTCTACTATGTCTTTGTCTGTCTGTCTGTCTGTCTGTCTGTCTGTCTGTCTGTCTGTCTGTCTGTCTGTCTCTCTTCCGTTCACTTTTTGTGATGATTTCGTGCCTTAATCTTAGCTTGAAGAAGTGTTCTCTAATTGCTATCATCCATCAGTTCGATCTTCTTTCGCTCCAGAGCATCCTCATTTGAGGAGACCGCTTCTATGCATGCGACGACGTCTCCAGTTCAATAAGGCACGCAGACGACAACGCACACACGCAGACAGACAGACAGACAGACAGACACACACGCATGCAGGCAAGAGACGGTCTGTGCAAGGTTCATGCACTATACAGTGCATGTGCATACGCAGAAAGAATAAAAATATTTATGGATACGTTAGGCTCAGAAAGCGAGAGATCGAGATAGATAGATAGATAGATAGATAGATAGATAGATAGATAGAGAGAGAGAGAGAAAGAGAGAGAGAGAGAGAGAGAGAGAGAGAGAGAAAGAGAGAGAGGAGATGGACGTGGAGAGGGAGAGGGAGGTGACGTCGAAGATCGAGTATTTTAAGTGACGATCGTGTTAATACGTTTTAATGGATTCTGAGGATTTTGACGCAAACGAAGTGCGACGACCCTTTCTCCCACTGCGTCTTCCACTTCTACTCAGGTCCACTCTCCCCCTCTTCCCCTCCCCTCCCCTACCTCCTCCTCCTCCTCCTCATCTTTCCCCCTCATCGCCTTTCCCCGTCTTCAACGTCTCCGTCGAATCTTCCCTCGGCAATAATTTGGAGACGCAGATACGGAGGAAGTCGACGACGAGGAGGAAGATATTCGACGATGAACGAGAACAAGAACGAAGGAAGGAAGAAGCGAGAAGCAAAAGACGTTTTTTGCACCTGCAAAAGGCTTCGCGCGGAAAGCGATATTTCACTTTTGCGGCAAACGACGACAATTTGGGGATGGCTATTTATAGGAGATGTGGAGTTATCATCCGCTGCCAATCCTCTTTACTCCAGTTGTCTCTCGATTTTTAGACGAAGGTGTTTTACCGCTTAATATGTGTCCATCATCTCCACGTCAAAATGGTTCTTTTGCACGTTTCGAAAACTTTCAATGGTAGAAAATGGCTTTAAAGAAATGTCAACATTTACCATTTTTGCTGAAATATCTCTCGAAATTAATAGAAAAATAGGCTACTCCCTGTCACGCAGCATTACTTATGCCACTGGAATAAATAATCAATAATAATAATAATAATAATAATAATAATAATAATAATAATAATAATAATAATAATAATAATAATAATAATAATAATAATAATAATAATAATAATAATAATAATATGTAAATGTATATAATTATATAAGTTTAACTTTGGAGTTTGTTAATATGTTTTAATGATGAAACATTCCAACATTCCAAAGATTCTGGAACTCTTTCAGGTCGATGGCAGAAGTGGTGGTGGGAGGGGCGGCAGTCATGCCCTGGACTCCTTCTTCTCCGGATCGATATCAGGAATCGTCCGAGGACTCCGTTTCCGTCTGTATTTGCCGAAGATGATCTTACGGAACGCCGTGCGAAAGTCCGGATTGAAGACGGTATATATGATCGGGTTGAGTACGCTGTTGAAGTAGCCGAGCCACGAGATGGCGCTGACGACGACGGCCGGGGCGGGGCAACCGTCGCCGCAGAAGGGACGGACGGTGGCGAGGAGGAAGAAGGGCAACCAGCAGACGACGAACGACCCGGTGATGACGACCAGAGTACGGGCGGCCTTCCGCTCGCGGCGTCCCTGCGCCCGCTTCTCGCGAACCCGCGTCTCGGTCGACTTGACGGACGCGCCGCGTAAGTACGGGGTCAGACTGAGCCAGGACCCGCGCGGCGTCGAGGCGGTCGAGGACGAGGCGCTGCAGCTGCGGGGCGTCACCGACAGGTACTGCCTCGAGGCGGCGGCGGCGGCGGCGGCGGCGGAGATGAGGTCGGCGTCGTGGATGGAACTGGTCCGAGAGGAACACCCGACGGGAACGGCGAGGGAGATCTCGTCGGCGGGGAAGCCCTGCAGCGGAGGAGCGGCGGCGCTGGTTTCGTCCGGGGCCAGGTTCAGCCCTGCAGACGGGGTCTCCTCGACGGGCGGTCGGGCGTTGGCGACCGCCCGCGACGACGGGGGAAAGTTTCGCCGTCGGATGCGGGCGCTCGCCACGCGGTAGACGTTCAGGTAGACGACAACGATGAACGCCAGCGGCAGGTAGAACGCCCCGACCGTCGAGAAGACGGTGTACGCCGGGTCCTGACTGATGACGCACTGCTCCGTGCGGTTGGCGACGGCCGCCGCCGCCGCCGTGTCCTTGTCCCTCCAGCCGAACAGGGGCGGGATGGATATGACCGCCGACAGGCCCCAGCTGGCCCCGATCATCAGCCCGATGCGTCGCGGGGAGCGGTTGTGGATGTAGTCGACCCTGGTCACCGCCCAGTAGCGATCGAGGGAGATGACGACCAGATGGAGGATGGACGATGTACAGCATAGGACGTCGAAAGACGTCCACATCTCGCAGACCTCGCGGCCGAGGACCCAGCGGTCGTTGACGTCGTTGACGGCCGCCAGAGGCATGACCAGGGCGGCCACCATCAGGTCGGCCACCGCCAGAGAGGCGATCAGGGAATTGGCGACGGTCCTGAGGTTGCGTTCCAAGAGGATGGCGGCGATGACGAATATGTTCCCGATGACCGTTGCCATGATGATGACCCCGAAGACGATCAGGGTCAGAAACAGCTGAACTATGCCCTGTGACCTCCCCATGTCTCCAGCCGCGAATATAAGCTATTTTTGAAAGAAAAACTGGAAATCAAAACTCATTTTATGAATGCAGATGCAAAATGAAAGCAAATCTATAATTTCTGTCTTTTTCGAATAATATCAGCTTCCCAATTATCATGATAATAATAATCTCGTAATAATATCTAATCTCTCTAGGGGCCTACATAATATCTATGATGAAACTTTCGCTGTTCACATATCTCGGATATACCTACATCTGAAGTCAATGGCAAATAACTCAACAGTTAGGCCTGTTCAAAATAACTGAAAGTTCACTTTCAACATTAGCACTCAATCTTCGTTATCTCCGTTTACACAATAGTCTTTTTTGCTATAGCGATTTGTATTGCAATATTTTTCACACCATAACAATTGGTATGAATTGTATGATTGCTCTATAAAAATGAAAATCAAATTTCCGAATTGAATGATTTGAATCAGGATCTGGTCAAAGATAAGTAAGAAGATACTGTAGGCCTAAATAAGAAGTATTCCGAATAAATTCCTACCGAACGAGAAGTCGAGAACTATACTGTAGAGCGACTGTTCCCTTCTTTATGAAATTTCCTTTCCTCTAAAACTCACATTATACGTGCATTTTTACTCCCCACTGAACGACGCCAAGTTGTTGACGTCACGGTGACGCCCTTGACGTTTCATGTTCTCGCTTGACGTCAGAAGAAGAGTCATGGCCGTCGTCACCGCAATCGGAAGTACTACGTCGCGCCACAGATGACGAATGCCGATATAGTGCTTGGGAAGACGTGGGAAAGAGAGATGGAGAGACAGAGAAGGGGAGAGAGAGGGGGTAGAGGGAGGGAGAGGAGGGAAGAGCGGGAGAAATTATAGAGCGCCAGTAAGGACAACTGTTACCGAGACAAGAGTCACGTGACTTGCTAGCGAACGAATGGCGTATATTTCTGTATGACTGTCTGTATGTCTGCTTGTCTGTCCGTCTCTCGCTCTCTTCGTATAATCTCACGTTTCTCTGCAGTAAGTCAGACTGTGTCACTTAATCAGCCAGTTGATTAGGCATTTAATTATAGTTAACCAGTACATTGCAATATGTTGTGAAAGGCATCCAAGCTTCAGAATTTATATTATGTTCGTTGAAAATTGTCTATACAGCCATTGGCGCAATGGGCTACAAAATGGATCCAGAAAAATGTCGACAACAAAGGCCCCTAGACCACTGTTGCAGCATGATGATGATGATGATGATGATGATGATGATGATGATTTGATGGCATTTTACCTTATCATTTTTTTCAACATTATCTATAGCGCGTAGAACTGATTGCAAGACCCCAATTTTTCACAGGTCTAATTCCAACTCTAGGCCAATCTTCTTCTTCTTCTTCTTCTTCTTCTTCTTCTTCTTCTTCTTCTTCTTCTTCTTCTTCTTCTTCTTCTTCTTCTTCTTCTTCTTCTTTCTTCTTCTTCTTCTTCTTCTTCTTCTTCTTCTTCTTCTTCTTCTTCTTCTTCTTCTTTCTTCTTCTCTTCTTCTTCTGCCATGCATTGCTTCGTCGGCTTCTTCCATGGACTTCCTTTTTCTCGATCTCTAGTGTTCCTCAGGAGTTCGATGTTATTTCCTATCCCCATTTCTTCTCTCATTCTGTCTGTATATTTTAATCTTTGTTTTCCTCTTGATCTTTTGCCCTCCACCATCAGTGGCGGTTCTAGGATTTGGCAAGTGGGGGGGCAGTTGACGTGGCAACTTCTGATCATGGGGGGCCAACTATTTGTTGTTTAATGTATGTAGCATTAAGTATAGGGTCCCAACTGGGGAGGCCACTGGAGGGGCAGACACTCAATAGGGGGCACGGGCCCCCTGCCCCCCTGGTGGAGCCGCCACTGCTTTTAAAAATTAACTTTATTTCGTAATAACGCAAGGAAAGCGTATTCCGACCATTTTGCTCTGAAACTCCACTAACAATAGAGTATCTTATGGACAAACAAAAAATACCTGGCGGTTAAGCGATTTTGCCATACTCATAGGATTTTTAAGGCGCGTAACAAAGGTATGTTCCTGGCAAAATATTAAAAAGATAATTTTCAAGAAATTCCAATATCTATTTTTCTCATTTTGTCTTATTTGGCATTCTGCCTAAAATATATGCCACGTTTTCATTCGAATCAGAGCTTTTGCTTTTCCATTTAATGCATTTATTCAAAACTCAGAAGATTCCTTTCAACCAACGTTCGCCAGATGGCGAATGCATTTTTTGACATTACATGCTATTGTTAGGGTCGCGTACCCTTAGAAAACCGCTGAAATGGGCCCAGTGGCGGCTCCAGGATTTGGCAAGTTGGGGGCCGTTGGGGTGGCAACTTCTAATCATGGGGGCCAACCATTTGTTGTTATGTATGTAGTATTAAGTACAGTAGCGTCATTTCACACTTTTCTTGGGGGCGAGAAATTTTTTTGCCAAATTTTAGGCAAATTTTAGGCAATTTGTGCAAATTTTAGGCAATTTTTTGCAAATTTTAGGCAATTTTTTGCAATTTTGTTTCCAATTTTGTCAATTTTTGGGCCAATTTTGGCAAATTTGCAATTTTTAATATTTTTGGTAAATTTTTATATATATTATATATATAGTATATATATAGTATAGGGTCTCAACAGGGGGGCCACTGGGGGCAGTATCTCAGTAGGGGGCACGGGCCCCTGGCCCCTGGCCCCCTCGGTGGAGCCGCCACTGTCCACCATGCCTGTCACTGCCTGGTTTTCTAATCCTTCTTTTCTCATCACGTGCCCCAAAAATTTCGTCTGTCTTAACTTGATGGTGGTCATCAGTGTTTGTTTCGCCTCCATCATCTGTAGTATTTCTTTGTTAGTTCTCTTGTCTGTCCATAGGACCTTTAGCATCCTCCTATAAAACCACATTTCTAGGTCTATAAGTACGAAGTAAAATAGGCCTATTATAGGGGCCTATCATCATCTTCTCCTTGTTCCTTCATGTACTGAAGTTAAGGTGACAGCATGCATTTCTTTCCTCCAACCATGTCGATCCTCTGTCTTCTTGACTGCTGCTGACATTTTCATTCCTGTCCACTCTTCCACGTCATCCGCCCATCGTCTCCCTGGCCGTCCTCTATGGGGGCCTATACTGATACTGTAATTAATTTAAATTAATAAAGATAAAAGGTAAAGGTTCGCCCATACTCGATTTCGAGCTTAGGGCCCGGCGCTGATTTCCGGTGTCAGGCAAGCAGCGACGCAGGTGGTTAAAGCCATTAATCTAGAGTAGTTTGCCATTGCTTTCTCTAGACCCGCGTTTTACCTTCGCATGCACAGCTGCTACTCAGTTACCACCGCCCTCTGGCGAATGAAGGCTGAGTCGACCTTAGGGCTCCTGCGGGGATCGAACCCGCGACTTTCTGCTCCATCGTCCAACGCTGTTACCACTTTGCTAACTTCCCGCCTCTGCTAACTTCCCGCTAACTTAATTAATACATTCACGAATAACGTTATTAGCGAAACACTGTGCACATAACTATGGATTTATCGTAGCGTCGAAGCTAAATTAAACATTTAGTAGCTAAAATATAATTCAGATCAGTAAATAATTCGCCATGTATTAAATTAAAATAATCGCTTCTTGCAGAGTTATCCATCGATATATCCTTATAGGAAAGAAGTGAATCAAGAACCGGAAGTGTCAGTCTCTTCCTTTAGTTTCTCGGATCGCAAAAAGCGTGTAAGTTGAAAATGTTTTCTTTAAAAATCTGCTAACATCTAGTTAATTATGAATAATTTGTCGCAGATCGACCTGCAGTTCCATTAGTAAACTAATTTAGAACAGTTTTATTGAGGGTTTAGGTTTTAATATTGAATATAGTTTTCACTGGTTTTAATATACAATGGCGCTAAAACTTGTTTTACTAACTACTACTACTACTACTACTACTACTACTACTATTGCAGAGTTCATGCCATTGATGCTACTGTTACGTGACAATTTTGTTTCATAAAAATTATATTTTTTCGATTACGGCAGTTGATTTTTATCACGATCTATTGCCAAAATTTCACCATTAAAAATTATATTACTGTTTCTATAAGACAAATTGTTTCTTTTAACTCCAGGTTATCTGAGAAAATGAGAGCAAAGGTTGGCATAATACATCAATTTATGAAATTTAAATAGATAAAATTGCAATACAGTAGTAAAATTATGATTGTTTTTCAGTTAAGATGTAAAATGAGGTTTTTATATAGTGCCTCGTTTGAACTAGCTTTCCAAAGTAATTCCCCTACCAACTGTTGCAAAACCTTGTTGCTATTTAAGTGTGTAAATGTGGAATGCAGAGTTGGTGATGAATTAGTGCATTTGCGTTTGAAATTATGTAGATTTTGGTTTTAAACAAGCATCTCCCATCTCAAAATGCAGTTAATCAAAACTTTAGAAAATAGCTTTGCTGTGTAGCAGATGCCTGCATTTTTAGAATTGCTTCCCTGGCTGAAAATCCTGCAGAATACTCAGATTTTCTTCTACACTGTTCTTGTTTCCAATGCTCAACTCTTTCACACGGCTTTCTTGCTTTTTGTACTGAGGTTTCAGCTGTTGTTTTCAGCCAGGGAGATTTGTATCAATTTATAAGCATCACTTCAATGTAGAAAGCTCAGTCATATTTTACAAATGAGTGGTGGTTATGATAAGTATTTAAAGCCTGTGCATAATAATTGATGTTTGATCTTATAGTGGAGGAAGAAACGCATGCGTCGGCTGAAGCGCAAGAGGCGAAAGATGAGGGCGAGGTATTAAGACTCATAAAAATTGCTTTGATCTTATTTCTTTGATCGGTGGTAATGGCCAGGAGGCTTAATGCATAAGTTAGGCAGGCTTGATGATGATCATTAGTATGGAGGATTAGCCATCCCGTTGTTTCAAGATCGAAAACGATTATGTGTGTGCTGCTGTCCTGACGTTTTGGCCGTTTGGCTTGGCAATGTTAACTCTTAGCGTTTAGAAATACGAGCATTATCGCTTAACTGTAAATAAAATCCAGAAGATGTGCGAAGGATGAGCCACACCATCCGCTGACTGTAAATCACAGGTGTTCTGATACCTGCCATCACTCGGGGGGGGATTTGTTCAATGGTGCTATTGAGTTTTGTGTTGAGTTACTCCAGATCATGTGGTATTGAATGGAAAGAATTCTATTGTATGGTAAACATGGATGTTTATAATGGAAACACTACAAGATCAAGAAACATGCTGCCAGCATGGATTTAATCATGTATGCATGATAATTTTTTAATTCAAACTTTTAGTCCTATGCACTGATTCATCTATTTTCTTCGTAGGTCTAAGTAGGTGCCTGGGATCTCTCCGACTCTTATAAAGTCCGGTCAACCAAAGATGGCGCCGGCAACATCAAAAGCAAGGAGTTCCATGCTTTGAAGCAGGAGGCCCTCGAGTAATAGCAACGGAGTTGAGTCTTGTTTCAACATGTTTCTTGGCATTTGGAGGAAAAAGCTTGTGGACTGTTATAAGTTGAACAATTCTCGTGAGATACTGTCGGGGAAATTCTGTGTCTTGTTTTCAGATGTTGCTGAAATGATTAAAAATGGCAAATTTTCTATGAGAGTTCTAGTTTTTAAAACTTGCTTTGCGCAAATATTATGCATGTACAGTAGAATAATCTAGTTTTTAAAACTTGTAGGACCTCGTTATAAACTTGCTTATATCGAAATCACGTTTATATCGTTTGATTAGAATAAAACTTTAAATACAGGAATTGGATATATCGTTAAATTGGGAAATATCTTACTGTATGTATCTTATTTGAGCCATTTAGTGATTGCCAATGAGGAACTACAGCGTACATGTATTGTATGTTACAAGCAAATACTGTACACTAGTGAAATGCTGGAAAGAAGAGATAAGTACTGTACAGTATAGACTGAACAGCTCATGAAAGAGTTATTAAGGTGACTTAGATATAGAGGCCTATTCTACCAAAGTCAAGTCGCATATCTCTGTGCTATGTCATTTAGGTCTGGATTAGCCACACAAGTACTGTACATTAAAATGCACATATTTCTCAATTACAGTCATAAATTTAGCTACAGTAAGCTTTGGATAAAAGCAAAAATTATAATTGGCACAAAGTCGATTATACCTAATGTCCCTATCATACCGTCCCTTTGGATAAAATTACCCTGCTTGATTGAACCCACCTTGTAATAATAATTATGAACTTCTATAGCACCAGTTCTAAAACCTGAGGTTGTCAGTCGATGGTACTTCAAATCCATCTGCAAAAGACCAGGTTCATTCCAGGGATCAGTCAAAGGAAGCCTTCAGCTATTTTAAAATAGAATTTTCGTAATCTGCAATTGGGAGAAAATATTATTTGCAGAGCTTGGCGCCATATAAGTAGGCCTAATCCCAACGCTGCTTTGTCTAAACGGCCTAAAGTTACCACAAAAACAGTGTACCTAGTCTTGGAATTCTGTGTACGTCCAACCTCGACCCCTGGGTCGACAAAGAAGAGACCCTTTGTGACAGTCGAGTTCTCTGTTCATTGGAGACTGTCGGTGTTGAGGAAAAGGAGGAGGAGGAGGAGGACACAAGTGCCTCGCGACAAAACCTTACCCTTCATAAATAAGAGGCCAAAGAATTTTTAAGCTACGGATTTTTTTGACAATCGTTGCATACATTTCTCAGCTCCCACCCAATAAGCGTAGTTTATGATTTTAACCGCATGGTATGTTAGGGGAGAGGGGGCAACACTGAAATTGCGCGTTGATTTGCGTTTTGATATCATTCCTTGGGCAATGACGCGTCATCTCATGACATTTCAGTGCCAGGTATAAAGGCATTTATTTTATAGCATCGTCTAGTTCTGAGTCATCCGAATATGTTGATGAATACTAAAGTAGGCCTAAAAGGTTTTGACAGGTTTAGGCCTAAAGCAGTGGTGCACATTTTCTGAACATACTGTAGGCCTACTTTTGACCAGAGGGCCATAAATATTTTCCCCAAAACGCCTGAGGCCAAACAAGAGATAAAATTAAATTTTATAACTTTTTAGTTAATAAAATTATTAACTTTTAGTTAATAATTGTTACTAACTAAAAGTCTATTAGGCCTACCAAGTAATGCTTATTTCAGTGTGATGGGTATAGGCTAATCTGCACAATGGGTTTCACACTGGCTTACTTAGCCGCCTACCTAAACCACTTGGAAATCACATTGCTATTATTATTATTATTATTATTATTATTATTATTTATTATTATTATTATTATTATTATTATTATTATTATTATTGTTAATGAAACCAGATTATTATTAATTATTATCAGACGAGAAAGATCAGGCTTTATGCTTGTTGCTTGAAATACGCAAAATATCAAGACATTATCGCAGATTATCGTACAGGTCCAATTCTGGAATAACTACATGCAGTCGTAAATTCGTAATAGAGTATTTTTCCACTTTCCTATTAGGACTGGGCGGGGGCCATCTGGCGACTCTTCGCGGGCCGGGATTTGTGCACCACTGACCTAATGGGAAGTGTTTTGATGTTCTCATAGACAACTTCTTATTTAAACACTGGCCGACAGCAGTACTGTCTGAAACAGCACAAGAACATCTGAAAAGTTCTAATTTAAGCTTAAACTTCTATAGCCAGTGTTTATTCTAGCCACCTGGACATTGGAGGGAGAGTTTGAAATGTTTGGGGGGAGAAGGTTTGTCCGCCCAAAAACCTTGACGAGCAATAAAAAAGGTCACATACATCTACTCCACATGCTCTGATGCTCTTCTGAATATGGTCATATCCTTATATCCTTATGCTTTTCTCCTCTCCTAAATAAAAAAACCCTCTTGTCACACTTTTTGGGGAAATTTCCATCCCCAATGCAACATATAGAAATTTTTTGGGGTGGGAAATTTTCAAACTTGGGGGGCAATTCCCCCCCAAAGGGCCTACAATAAACACTGTCTATAGCGCCATTTCATGATGCATGGAAGCATCAGCCGATTTGCACGGCAAATCGCAATCACGCAAGGTCAAGGTCAAATCCAGAGATTCAGGTGACAAAGATGAGGGTAATTTGTGGCAGATATTTGTCACGCAGAAATAGCAGAATTCACTATTAAAATTAATCATGTAGCCCTACTGTATAGGACTACATGTATGTAGGCTATAGGCCTATGTAATAGTTAATATCTTGTAGCAAGGTAGTTAATACGCGAATAGGTTTATATACTGCATCCTGTGGCTAACGATGGGTAGGCCTAAGAGAAGTGGGTGGACTAATTGACACCACCTGTCTGACGTGACTTAGCAACGCGGTATTTGGTCTTTGAAGTTATGAATTAATGAATAGCAATATTAGAAATGATAATAATTATCAAAGGCGGCTTCTATCCACCAACCCAAAATTATCATTAATAACGACATTTTATCACCATCAGGTGATAGGCCTAACAAAAAAACGCGAAAGGATGAAAGGACTTGTCATTGAAAACTGTGGCCATCAGATATACTAACAACTTCACTATCACTATTAAATTGTTAATTAGGCCTAACCTACGAGATAAATTAAACTTAAGGCTGAAGATAAATAGGAATTAGAACATATTAACGATTTCAGTTTCATAATCGCGATTTATACATACAAGCTTTAGATTTAGCGTAAGGCCCCAAAAACTTATCCCGGCCTGCTGACGACCGCTCCATCTTTTTACTATTTAGGGCCTACATTTCAATGGTCGACCACTTTGGAAATTTTTAACGCCTGCGCTCGAAGTTCCAACCAGTTCACTCTCGCAGACAAAATAGCCGAAACAACGAGTCTAAAGTCGTATAGCCACAAAATTCCTTGCCCTCTGTTAACCCCCTCCCCTCCCCGCGCCACTCGCGGCATTATTCGTCGAGACAGTGACTAACGAAAATTCACCGAATAATGATATGCAACGCCACGCACGGCTGCTGCCGTCCAGACCAGACATCAATGGAGTGAGACTCTGAGACACGCCGGGTGAAATGCACTAGCAAAGGCAATGCTACCAAATGACTGTAGAACTCCGAAGAAACTATAATAGTGATCTTTCAATGATCTTTCCTCCTTTCTACAGAAATCACTCAAGTGAAAACGATTAATGCTTTAAGTTGGGGTTTTAAAAGATTTGAACGCATTTTTAATGTAGGCACAGACCCCCTGTAGCTCGATTAACGTAGGAGTAGGCCTAAACTTCTAGCCTACTAGGCTGCTGGATTCGAGTCCCTCCACACTTTGAGAGGCTGTGCTAAAGAAGGGGAAGGTATGGTGGGTAGTGGCCGTGGCCCCTCACTTCTCCCCACCCCCAAGTTAACGCCAATTTCGAGTAGGCTAATAATAGTAAGTTGGTAAGACATTTCCTCAGGCGTTTGGGACAATCGTCTCTTGTTTTCTATAGTCATATGCCAAAAGTCTCTTGGATTGTTCGTATTGTGATGTAGAAAAATTATGCACTTACAGCAGAAAAAACGTCTCTACAATCTACATAGTCTATTGCCTTAGGCTATGTAGCACGACTCTGCGTTGCTTATTTGTTGCCTGAAAGAGTGTTGCCACATGGCATTTGGAAATTGTAGACGCCGAACATTTCTCGAATTTTTTTATTTCTAAAATCCGTCTGTTTCAGTTGCGAAGCAGGCCCCTAAATCTGACCAGGGGCGCAGCCAGGAATTTGATTAGGGGGTATAAATGCGATCGGGGGGTATAAATCTTTTTAAAAAATCTTCGAAAATCTTAAAAAACACATTAAAAACTTTAAGGTAGCCTGATTTTTCTTCGGGGGAGGGGGTATATACCGTTATACCCCCTCCCCGCAGCTACTCCCCTGAATCTGACAGGGATACCCAATGTCATGGATGGTATCTTAACAGAAGTTCCCAACCACTTAATAATGTTCACTTTTCTCTTCGACATGCCCCCACCACTCATCAATTATACTGCAACGGAGTATTCTAGACGGGAATTTCAATTTGGCACAAAACCCGTATAATGGCCGCACTACCTTGGGATTGTGCCATGCAGTCATTAGACAATCGTTATTACCAGTGACATGCTCTCAAGAGCAGCGTCCTATAATACAGTTAGTGTACCAGACGCTAGGTGATTCGTCCAATCTTTTCAGTGTCACCCCGACCCCCCAAACTTAAAATCCCGTTACGAGATAGCCAATTGTAATTCCCCGTCTATAACAGACCCCCTTCAATAAAACACAATTAAGAAAATGTCATGTTAAATCGCAAAACTACAAATGCATACCAGCAATCTACAATGAAAATAGGGAACATATCTCATCACAAAAATATATACATACACATCGCTAGGCCTATTGAGAATTCAATTCACGTTGCGTTAATAAAGTCTCTATAGAAGTATATAGGCACATGTAGACATAAAATATGAAAATTATTGCATGCGTAATTCACATGAAATTTCACTTTTGTTAAATTAAACAGAGTTGCAGGTAAGATCGAAAAATCTAATCGAAGAATAAATAGCAAATGGCGGTATCCTGAACATTATACCATTTGTAGTCGTCCAGATCCTGTAAAAAATCCGTTGAAACCTAAAATTGGCCTCAAAATCTTCGACATAATTACTTTTTCACGATTATTTTCTTCCTCGTTCGGCCAATCTTTGACAAACAGTCTGATTGGTTAAAAGCATTAACACCAGGCATTTAGAGAGGAACTTTAAATCCTAGAAATACAGAACATATTCCACTCAGGATAAAGTTCGGTTTAATTAAACAAGCAAGCGTCAATACATTACATCGAGCATCGTTGAGAATAACAGCGTTGTAACTTATTCGGCGTTTTAAGCACGTGACCATGAAACAATTTCAAATATAGGCCTAGTTACTTTACTAATGGTACAAAAACATTCCCATATTGCAGATGCTAGCTGCACAGCTACTCGCTAACCTACTAATCGTTATGGGTGAAGTCACCAAGTTATATAGCGCCACAATAATTATAGGGCAAGTAAGCGTCATCAACAAAAAGCACCTCTATTCCAACAAATCAAAAAGGCGAGTACAAAGCCAGTCAGGCCAGTTTCACTAAGACATGGAAACCAAACAACGATTTAAGAGTGGATATGTTGAAATATTTTACAAATTTGCACAACCAGCCAATCATAGTACAGTAATACAATCAATAGAGTTAGTACATAATTTACAATTATATAATTAATTAATTAATATTTTATATAGCAACTAGCCTGCCTTACTGATTCAACTACAGTGAGATTCTTGTGTTGCCATGGAAACCATCTTAGAACAGCAACGGAAACAATAACAACAACAACATGATTTAAAATGAGTAGAGAAATGAAATGTCGTAGTTGTAAATGAGCTCACTGACTCTAGTCCACAGTGTAGCCTATATGCTTCATTACAGTGGATTGCAATTTTGGGACGTGAAACCATGTCTAGATACTTATTAATTTACAAAAGCTTTTTAACTTTTAGTCAACAAATGAATTCTATTTGCTACTATACTTGATGAGTTACAGTGTATTTACGTGTAATCTTAAGACCGTTTGCTTATAGTAAACGAAACCAAATTACTCTGTTTCAAGACAGGTAAACATCCAGATTTACCTGTAGTGAAAGGTAAATTTCGGATTTAATGTTGCTTCTATTTTAATCCAGACCTCTTCAGAATTTGCCTAGAATAATTATTCCTGGGACTGCTTCCAAATCACATTGATGATGCGGCAGACAATTTCCACTAGCCTTTCCATCTCCAGGAAAAACTAATCCCCACTATCTCTTTCTGTCTGTCTGTCTGTGACAGTCTGTCTGTCTGTCTGTCTGTCTGTCTGTCTGTCTGTCTGTCTGTCTGTCTGTCTGTCTCTCTCTCTCTCTCTCTCTCTCTCTCTCTCTCTCTCTCTCTCTCTGTCCCTAACTCTTTCCAAGCCATTATTTGCTCGAGTGCAATTTGATGTCTCTGCAAATGTCTGCTTAGTAGAAAGACCAACCAATAAGTAGCCCATGCCGTTGCTATAAATAGACTGTGCGCTTAATTAAACTGCCTTGGGTCCATAAAATTCTATTACAACAAACACTCGCCATTTTGCACTCGACACATCTACAATGCACCGAATTTACAGAGAAATACAATCACAGATATCACCCAAGATCTGTGCTTCAAATCTATGGCCATATAGGTACAGTCATGGATAATTATTAAATAACAGAGTTACTATTAGAAATAAAACAGTACGAAAATCCTATTGAAGCTGTCACTGATGGGCGGAAAAATGTCACGTAGGCCTATATACACAAAGTCGTGTGAATTAAGTTATACATGCAATAAAATTATTCTGCTAAAGTAATTCTGATCCCTCCCCCCCCAAAAAAAGAAGGGAATGCATGCAAAACGATGACATCACTAATTAAGACTCGTACTTCCGGTGACGTCATCGAAACCGAATCTCCTGAAAGATTGCGCATCTGTTTTGCGATGTCTTTGCGTGTGTGTGTGTGTTTTGCGTTGAAACGAAAGGACAGCATTGTTTTTTTTGCAGAACGCTTCTTAATAAGATCGAAGGTACTTGGACGATAAGTACCGTTGCCCGAGTACCTCAGTACCGCCTCGTTCGGACGACGTCCCGGTCACTGTAGACCCGCGATCCGCTTACGGACGATGGCGCGTACACCGAGTACTTGACGTGCTGGTTGCGACGCGGGGCGTACACCTTGGTGAAATTGGGATCCAGGTAATAGGACGACTGCGACCGGACGGATACGAGGTCCAGCGGCTGCTGCTGCAGCTGCTGATGCCGCGACCGGAACTCACCTGGACGCGGCGTCACCGTCAGGTAGCGGAAGTCTTCCTGCAGTGGATCCACCGACCGGGACCGCAGCCGGAGGTCGGAGGAGGAGTGTGCCGAGCGGCTCCTGCCCCCGCCGCCGCCGCTGAGGTCGGACACCGGGGTCCGGCCTCGCTCCGGTTGCCCCCGGCGTGTCCCCGACTGTAGATGCGGCGAACGGTCGACGTCATGTCCTCGTCTTCGTTGTCGTCGTCGTCGTCGTCATCGCCGTAGAAGAACGCGGACCCGGGAGCACCCGCCCCCCGGATCACCCGGGCGTTGTTCGCCCTCCCTCCGCCGCCGCCGCCGCCGCCGCCATCGATGACGTCCATGGAGGTGATGGCGATGTTCTTCTGTCGCGGGGTGCGGACGTTCGAGTAGGCGAGCGAAACGCCGTTGCTGAACAGGTAGGCACCGTCGTCGTCGGCGGCGGCCGGGTCGTCGTCGATCGTTGACCCGTTGATCCGGGACGACGACGCCGACGACGCCCCGTGGCCGTTGGCGGGCCGCGCCGATATGCTCTCCTCGGTCGCCATCACCTGGCAGGCGACGTCTGCCATCGGGACGTCGTCGACGAGGTGCGAGCGGTGACGCTGGAACTGCAGGACCGCTCTCGAGTCGGGAAGCGAGGCCGTCTTGTCGAGGAAGACGGTGACGGCGACCTCGCGATAGGCAACGACGTCCGACGACCCGTAGGAGTTGACCTCGTTCGGGTCGTCGGTGCTCTGGGACGCCAGGGTGTGTCGGTCCGACCCCATTCCCCCTCCGGCCGCTCTCCGACGGACCACGTCCCCGGGAACGATCGTCCCGTAGGGAAGGGCCGTCGTGTAACCGGACCAGCCGTACGCCACTTCGCTGACCTCGACCGACGACGACCCGCCGCCGCGGGAACCGCCCCATCGGTCGGGGGCCAGGGTACCCATGGGGTACGACCGGCCGGGGATGAGGTTCAGCTGCCCGGTGGGGCGCAGTCGTCCCGCTCCGCCGCCGCCGGAATTCCCGGCCAGAACCTGGAATATGTCTTCGATGCGTTTCGTCGTGCCCGGATCCGTGAACTTGTAGGCGACGATCTCGAACTCCAGTCCCGGAATGTTCTGGAGACGGAAGACGCAGAGCAGGACGTTGATGAACTTGGAATCCTGGAAAACGTCCTCGATGAACTCCAGCGGAAACGTCTCGTACGGCAGTTTCTGGTTGAAGTGACGGACGTGTGACGGCTTGTAGCCGACCCTCCAGCCCTTCGGACTCAGCTTCACCTTCGTCTTCACCCCTTTGCAGTTGCCGACGTGGACACGGACCTTCTCGAAGTTCTCCTCGGTGAGATTCTGGCAGAGAAACTTGCAGAGGAACCACGCTTTCTTCTCGATGACCAGCGGTGCCTCGACCACTCCCGTATTTGACCTTGTGGCTACGACCGCCATTGACAATGTTCCCCAATATATCAATACGACAAAAACACTCCAAACTATCTTCTCTTCTCTCTTCTGCTTCTTCTCTACGCAGCGCACATATCCGCCGTCAAGGTATTCTATGTCAAAAATCGTTATCGGTTTCGTTAGACTGTAGTTTGCTCAAATGCGAGAATCAACATCGGAACGACGGACTAAAAAGACTCTCTCTCTCTCTCTCCTCCCTCTCGCTCTCTCTTTCTTCTATCGTCTGATTATTATACGGCTAAATTCTCACGATGTAGGCCGTTTCTCGTCTTCTACCCACGTTCAGTAAGCAGTAGGTCCAACGGGCGACCTGTGACAGGTCGACCGTGCAGTTCACTCAACGGAGACCGACCGACCGAACGACCGACCAGTTGCCCGCCGCCCGCCCGCCCGCCCCCGTCGTCGATCCATCTCTGGCTGCGGGCCACACGGGCGTCCAGCGCTGCTGCTACGAAGGCCTCGAGAGAGAGAGAGGTCTTCTTTTTAGCGGCATGATTACGTTGGCGTACCTGAACGCTCTTTACCTGAGAAAATATTGCTCACGCCTACCGTGACCAATTCGCACCGCATGCAGTACGAATCTGGCCGGCGGCACAGAGTCTTCTTCTTTTATCGCCTGTAAGAGGAGGCGGTCAATTCGCACGGGATGTAGTAAGATGCTTTGTTGCTGAATAACACACGCGTTCTCTAGAAATGACCGGCTGAGATTAAATCCGCGGACAATTATTAACGAGGGTCCTAGTTATTTAAAACTGCGGCATTTTCAATCTCTCAACGTAAGTGCATTATGTTACGGTGGCGCCATAGAAGTCACTGGTCCCAAATGATTAGTGCGAATCAGACTAATGTTGCAAGTCCCTAACTGCTACTGGAGAATTGACCAAAACGTTGCGCAATAAAAATTGCACATTACCCGATCGATCGATATAAATTCGCATGCGCAGGCAAAAAAGGCGGTCACGTGACAGCCGTGGGCACCTGTTTGTCATTAGTTCAGTGCTGCACACGTGCCCCACCCAGTGTCTGTCATGTTAAGTCAGGTGAGCTAGCCCGGGCAGGGCAGGTAGAAACGCCAGCCACAAAAAAACAACAGCGTAAGTAAGTAAGTAAGTATGAATGTCAATCGTACGGAATTACTCTTGACGAAAGAATTCAACGAAAATAGCCAATCATCGTCGACGTACATGACGTCAGTTTAGACTTACGTAATTTGAACACAGTATATATATGTATAATTGTATATATATATATATATATATATATATATATATATATATATATACTTATTCAGGACTGGGACAGAATTAATGAATGGAAATGATCATATCTAATGCACTGAGAGAAACTGCACTGCCTTATTGAGTTATTGTAAGGGACTGTCCATAAATGACGTCACGCACTTAGGGGGAGGGGGGTTCAAACATTTGTGACGATGTGTGACGACGGGGGGAGGGGTTTTTCCAGAAATGTGACGTCACATAATACTAAATATTGTTATTAATAGCGCAATTCTACGTTACCGGAAAGTTGAACGTATTTTGCACTTATAATTCATTTTTCAAAAATTAATTTGAAAAAGTTTCTGAATATCGCTTTAACTGTGATAATTATATTTTCAAACGAATTCATTGCAATACCCGCTTCATTCACGAAATAAGTGCATTGAAACATTAATTTTGACATTAGAAAGGGGGCTAACGCGTTGTGACGTCATTTTTAGGGGGTCTGATATTTTGTGACGACTTGTGACGAGGGGAGGGGCGGGTCAAAAAACTTCCAAAATCGCGTGACGGCATTTATGGACGGCCCCTAAGCTGTTATCATTAATTGGCGTATAAGAAGATTATTGCCTTTTTATGAGAGAGCGAGTAAACGAATTTTAAAAATCTATGAGGGCGCTGGGTCCCCCATTCCCATTTTTCTGTTTGCAGAAAATAGTGTGCAACAAGCAAAGTGAATGTTGCCCATGTGTGAAAGAATTTTTAAAAATTCAAGTTGCTAGAAGTCTTGTTGTCACGATCATTGAGAGAGAGAGAGAGAGAGAGAGAGAGAGAGAGAGAGAGAGAGAGAGAGAGAGAGAGAGAGAGAGAGAGAGAGAGAGAGAGAGAGAGAAAGAGAGAGAGATTCTGGAATCTTGAATGACGCATTTCCTCACCTTTCTTTCAAATGGCAGTCATGCCCGACACTCGTGGAAGAATGCAGGCTGATCATTCAAATTCCGTTTGGTCCTAAGCATTCATTCTTGATGCATCACTCGAATATATTGCTAACGTTAAGCTTCATCTTTTAGATTTTCAGTGGCGTAGCCAGGATTCCAGAATAAGGGGGAGCACTTTCACAATTTTCGGCCCAAATGTCTTGACGAGCTAAAAAGTTTGTCGTCTCTCAAACGCTTTAAAGTCTGCCGTCTGGTGCGTTTTCCTCGATCTAATACTACCACTATACCACAAACTACAGTACACACCGGTTTTCGATGAATCTCACGACCGGCCCAAATCCGAATTGGGGGGAAGAGGGAATCCAGTACCTGTCGTTAAGAATCATACCCTCGATTATTCGGTTCATTTCGAAATCTCGTTTTCAAATTTTCAAAATGGAAGACATTGTCAGCAGGTGGGCCAAAGATGAAGTTCATCGTAAATCGTCGTCACCCGTACAGAAGTGATATTGTTTAGGATACAGCTCCTCGGGAGATATCCAATGGCGAAGGATATCTTGTACAGAGACAACACTAACCCTAACCCTAACCCTAGCCATAAATCTCTGTCTGTCTATAGGGATTTTCAAAGCGTTCCTCTCTTTTCGTTTTTGCTGCCAAATGTCAGTAGTTTTGACAGTGATTTGTGATTTTAAACCGCGTTTTTGTGACTGTCAGAAATTCGGAGACGTCTTCGGAGAAGAAGATTTTCGAGAAGACAAGAATGTCTTTGTGTGGCGCTAAAAGTCGTTAAATCTTGACAGACTTTGAGCGAAACTGTAACATTTTCCTTTGAACTCATTGAAAACAAACTTCAGGTGAGCTAAAAGTCTAACTAAAAGTCTCGACATGTCATTGTCACCATCAATGTGTGGTCATTGTTATCATTTCCAGAGACGGGTAACGGGCGCTCATGGCGCCCAGGGAGGGGGTCAGAAAAATTAAATTATTAGGTCGACAAAGCTTTAAGTAACGAATCATGATACTTTATTGACACAAGATTGAAACTACAGATGCACTTTTCTAGCTTTTATTGAACTGCGAACTGGTCTAAGATGTGTTCAAAGTCGGGTTTCTCACTCTCTTCTCTTTCGATGCTGATTAGAGAGCAAGATCACAGAGTTTTTCTGAGGGGGGCCCTTCAAGTGGCGCCCAGGGCATCTGCC
>CM030834.1:23783938-23793938 GCA_018105865.1 Metaphire vulgaris
ATAGTACATTACAACTTACAGAATTCATTCAGGTTTGAAATAAAACGATTGCCCTGAATGAATGAATGAATGAATGAATGAATGAATGAATGAATGAATGAATGAATGAACGACAGACTGTCTGAAACCATTAAACGTACGAATAAATGACCTATAGTGCATGACTGACTGACTTACTTACTTACTTTCTGGCTGACTTACTTACTTTACAGGCTTCAGCCAGGGCGAACCCCCCGCCAATGATGATCAAAGGCCCCCACGCCAATTTACTGGACACCGACTCCCAATCTGGCAGCAGGGGTACTTTCCAGGAACGGTTACCGTCGTCTGTAAGTACATCAAACATACGAGTTCATAAACCATTAGGCCTACATCTCATTCACTCACATCTCCAAGAGATTGTTCTAGTATTACTGTATATCACAGTGTAATACTTGTACTACTATCCAAATACTTGTAGGAAAATAATTATCATCATCATCATCACAAATTCAGTATCTTAATACTTCGCTTTTATAGTATACGGTAAGTACCTTGTTTGTCGCGGAGACAGAGTACTTGTGGTTTTCCGGAAGGGAATGCGAACAGCAAGATACCGACAAACATCGCTGGTACTGCGTCCGTAACGTACCTACAAGTATTTAGAATCTTGGGATGGATTTGGGGGTCCAGGCCCTCCAGTGCGTCCTAGAAATCCATCCCATCGCCGTCCCGAATTCGGAACAATGTAAATATCCCGTATGCCAGTGGTTCTCAACTCGTGGTCCGCGGACCAAATGTGGTCCGCGAGAGGGGATCTAGTGGTCCGCGGAACATTCTGAATAGAAATAGTTAATAGAAATTAGACATATTGGCCCCCTACTGTATATTTTCCACAGAGCAAGCAGCACAATTGAGTAAGGTGACGACCTTTTTGCTTGTCATGATTTTCATCAATTTTCAGGTGGTCAGCGAGAAATTTTGGATCTCTTGATCTTCAAAAGTGGTCGGCGAGGCAAAGGGACCCGAGAACCATTGCCTTATGCAGCAGAGGAGCAGACATTTATACAAGAGTTATTTATTGCGCATTACTATCTATAACAGCACTGGCTGTCTGTCCGTCAAAAATGACGACGGAATTATTGTACTGTATAGGAAAACTTTTGGATTTTCTCACCCGAACTTGAATATCCTATCGTATCCAGGGAAAGCACCCGGATATCTGGTGAACCACAGGATGACAAGCAGAACGAAAAAGCACAGTGTTGATATTTCGGCAAAGCTACAGTACAACATAAATATAGTACAATTACACCATTCAAAAACGCTGGTTACACTACAAAAGGAATAGATTTCAATTCTAACACAATCACCAACCCATCCATCCATCCACCTCTCTCTCTCTCTCTCTCTCTCTCTCTCTATATATATATATATATATATATATATATATATATATATATATATATATATATATATAGGATGCCGAAAAAAACCGGACTATACCAAACGCAAACCTAAATGTGACTAGTCCGTTTTTTGCGCCACCCTGTATATATATATATACACACACCCTATATATATATATATATATATATATATATATATATATATATATATATATATATACTGGACGGTTGGACGGGATGGTGGGTTAGTGGATGGATGGATACAATGATTCAATTCATTTCTGACCCACACTATTTATCTATGAAAGCGTTTGAGGTTGATTAATGCAAATTATGAAATAATAACATAATTAGTTAATAAAAATTAAATATTATTAACGCGCTGATACAGGCCAAACTCCTTTGTTTTAATTTCAAGAAAATTTCGTTTGAGTTTTGACTTTCGATTTTGAATTCTAAAATGTGACGTAATCGTTACGTCATTTTGCCGAGACTTTCGTATTGCGATCGAATGGCGTCGGCGACTCTTCTTCCACCTCTTTCGTCGTCGCCATGGCGACCGAAGCAACAGAAGCAACACGACCTGGAAAAGATTCCAAAGAGGTCAACTGAGGTCAACTATAAAACGATCAACCAGCACACTTATCCGCCTGATAATATTAAGATGATGATGATGATGATGATGATGATGATGATGCTGATGACGCTGATAGTGATGATGATGATGACGCTGATAGTGATGATGATGATGCTGATGACGCTGATAGTGATGATGATGATGATGATGATGATGATGATGATGACGACGACGACGATGATGATGATGATGATGATGATGATGATGATGATAAGAAGAAGAAGATGATCTGCTTACTTAAAACCGAGAAAGAAGAACTTAAGCCAAGCGATTGTTAGCGCCAAGCAGATGACGGCATGAGGAAGGCCAAACAGTGCCCAAGACGAAAACGTTATTGGTCCATTGAGGCCGCGTTCTGCGTAGAAACTGAAGAAGAAACTAATTTAGCTCAGAGAAAGTTTCAAGTCCAATAGACTGGAAAACGCGAATACACACCAAACCCCAGCTTAACTCTACATCTCTAAACCTTACTTTAATCATAACCCACCATCGACCTATTGCACAGAGAATAAATAGGCAGTTTACGCTACCCTTGGAACGTCAACATACAGAAAATATTATGCAGAAGACATTTGAAGATTATATAAACAGGGAGCAACATCGTCTCATCAAACCAATGCGGGGGGATACGCCCTCAATGAATCTCAAAATCCTCCAGTGAATAATATCTAGGTGGTATTGCATAACAATTTAAGTAGCGCATTTGTCTAGGAGATAGCCTACTACCACGAGAGATGTACACAAGGCCCGGTGACGACGCACTCACCTGTTTGCCAGTTTGGCAAATACCAGATTCGGGGGCGTTCCCGTGAGGGTGCCCGTGCCCCCCACCGTTGCCGAGTACGCCACGCCCAGGCTGAGCATCTTCTCGAAGTTCCGGAGCATCTGAATGACGTCATCGTCATCGTCTGCCTCCTCACTGACGTCATTGACGTCAAAGTCCAGGCGGACATCGGGTGCCGTCGAGTCCAAAGATCCACCGGGACGGCGACTGGGAATTAGTGCTGAAATTCCGACCATTCTCATTACAACCAGAATTTTCGGTCTTTCTCTCTGAAAATGGCGTCTCAATATTTGACAAAGATCTGCAAAAAGCAACAGAAATAATTACACGAACAGTAGTAGTAGTAGTAGTAGTAGTAGTAGTAGTAGTAGTAGTAGTAGTAGTAGTAGTAGTAGTAGTAGTAGTAGTAGTCGTCGTCGTAGTCGTCGTAGCAGTAGTTTTGTTTGTCTCTCGATATAACTTACTTGGGAGAATCGTCAACACACGATTCGTTTACGTGAAGATGATTATGAAACGACGTTGATGACGTCATCATTGTCTTCATTATAATACCTCAGCCGTTCATCTAAATACCGATTTATCGCATTTAAAATGTGAACGCCGGATTATCTATTATTATTATTATTATTATTATTATTATTATTATTATTATTATTATTATTATTATTAGTCAAAGTAGTAGTAGTAGTAGTAGAATCTAGTTTAGTAGTAAGTAGGATTAGATTAGATAAGGTGTCCGTTTGTAGTGGAGTAGTAGTAGTAGTAGTAGTAGTAGTTTTGTTTGTCTCTCGATATAACTTACTTGGGAGAATCGTCAACACACGATTCGTTCACGTCATTCTTAGCAACGACGTTGATGACGTCATCATTATCTTCAGAGCGACCTCTGCCGTTCATCTCTCGACCGTTTGCCGCGTCTCTTGTGAACGCCGGATTATCTGCGCTCAAAGTCAAACGAGTGAGAATCTTTTTCAAACAGGATTAGATTAGATAAGGTGTCCGTTTGTAATGGACTACTACTACTACTACTACTACTACTACTACTACTACTACTACTACTACTACTACTACTACTACTACTACTACTACTACTACTACTACTACTACTACTACTACTACTACTACTGCATCGCTGTATCTAACGAAGGCGTCGAATGTATTACCGATGTGCAGAAATTGTTTTTGCGATTGTGGAATAGTTGAAGCGAAAAGACGAAACTTAAAACCGCGCCAAGTGTCTCTAAAATTATGAATGCAAAACAACGCAAACGGAATTGCTTCTATAGCGCCATCCGTCAGCTCACCTGCGGCGGCGGCGGAGGCGGCTTGAGTTCGAGCCGTCCTCTCTTTTCGAAGTCCCTCTCTCAGCTGGTCCACAATGGCGGCCGCTATGGGAAGCATCATCGATGTCGTCGCTGTGTTACTGATCCACATCGATAGAAGCCAAGTGGGCGTCATCACACCAAGCAGAATACTCGAACACACAAACACACACACACATGTACGGACAAGAGCTGGGAGAAGCATTCGAAACTGCGCTGATAAATAGCCATTCAGAATGAGACCAGAGGGCAGTGGGGGATGAGTGGGATGCACCCCCACCGGACTTTTTTTTTGCTTGTCAAACCTATTTTTGGGTAAAGGCTTAGTAAAACTACGGATAAAAAACTACGGATGACCTTTTTTGGTTGTCAACATACAGTGATTTCGGTAAAAGTGTAGTAAAATTTAGAGAAAATTCCCTTTTGTCTGTCTTTTTCGGCAAAGTTTATTGATTTTCCCGTCTCTTTTCACCCCCCATCAACTTCCTATGAATTCATTTCAACCCCTCACCAAGAACTCTAGAACCGCCACTGCCAGTGGAGTGGGTGGGGTGGGGCGGTGGAGGGGATAAGTAATTTGTTTAATAATTATGCTACAGTCGATAAGTTATTCGGATTGCGGAAATAATAATTATTGTAAACGCGAAAGCGTCAAACTTGTTATGTTCCAATATTTTCGCCAAAATTGTCGACGAGCGTTCCAGTTGCAAACAGTTTTACCCAAGTATACTTACCAAGTTAGTTACCCAAAATAATACACTGTATATCTGGCAAAGTACTTACCCAAGTGGTTTGGTACCCATCAGTAGCAGGACCCTTAGGGCCAGCCTCTTGTGGAAATTTGACCTTTCTACGGCGAGGGCCATCAACAGTCCTCCGAGCAGAACGAAACTGACGTCCTAAGTTCACAGAAAAGCGAAGTGGGACTTCGTTATAACGTATACTCAATGATTATTAACGCACCCCGGAGGGGGTGCGTTAATAATCATTGAGTATACGTTATAACGAAGTTTCACTGTTTAGAATCGAACTTTTAAATCGATCTGAAGTAAACTGTAAGACTGCTTTATCAGGTAATGGGGTACACTGGGGTTAAACAGGCCCGTCCCTCGGGGTGTGTGGGGATGGGGATGGGAGATCGAACGTACCGTCATGTAGTTCGTGGCGGTGTCCTTGGCGCTCATCAGTCCCATGACCGGAAACAGAATTACCGGAAGTAGGGCGGTGACGGCGATCGGAAGTGCTCCGCTCAGCCAGTAGGTGGCCATCAGCAGGACGACGAAGGCGCAGTCCTTCTCCTGCATTTCGCAAAACGCATCATATGACGTCACCGGATTACGTCACCGGATGACGTCACCGGATGTCGCCGCAGTGAACATCGATGACGTCAACGGTCTAACAGTGGCAGTGGGGTTCGAAGCTTCGATAAAGCCTTTCAACTCTTTGCAATGATTAAGATATACTTAAAATATAATGAAAGGCGTAAACTTTGATGAAAAAACTGGGGGTGGTGGGGGTCCATCTATCCCCTCACTCCGTTTTCTAGTGATTAGCCTCTCAAAAAGTGGGAGGGAGGGTGGGAGGGCTCGAGCTTAGTGGAGCTTTACGCCTGTGAATATGATTATATCGTATATTGTATTGTAATGAGAACAATCGAGACCACTTCTATAGCGCCGTACAAATTTCGAAGATCAAAGTCAAAAGGCAAGAAAATTTGGAGAGACAAAGAAGGACTGAAGAAATAAACGGACAATTAATAATAATTACAAACAAAAATCTATTACAGTGGTTTTTTTTTTTTTTTTATCGTCTGCCTGGTTAACGAATCGTAGATAAGACTACATTTTAGAAGCATAATGTTCCAATTATTTTTGTTAAAGGTTTTAGTTCTAAATTTTTCTCACCTTCGTTTTCGGCGGCACGAGCAGCAAAGGCAGGAGCACGACAGGTGAGCAAATGAGAATCAGGACATTCGAAATGCTCTTGAGATCTTTCAGAATTTTCCCACAAGAAGTCATCTTCTAAATTTATTGGTCAAATTTTTAGAGAAAAAATTAATTTATCATAAATCGCGTTACTGTCATAACTTCTACTTAAATTACGAACGCATTAGCATTTTGACAAGTATTTAAAATGGCCGCCGATAAGTACAACTGCTACTACTGCCAGCACTCTGCTACCAATGCTATACTGCTCCTCGGTCGCATTGCGGTTAATTTGCAATTGTAATTCGCAATTTTAGAAAAGCTGAAATGACTGGAGGCAGAAGGCACCGGCAACTACAAAGTAGATTCCAAGTAATTTGATGTCAAAAAGATTTGACACCGTCAACATTTCAGTGCAGATGAAGGGGATACATTCAGTATACGCTTGTTTACTATTCGCTTATTAATTATTTCACAATCAAATATACCCATTAGCGCAACAGTTCTGACGAATACATATATATATATATATATATATATATATATATATATATATATATATATATATATACGGTGTTGTAGAATCTAATTTCTAATTTTAATACTGATTTAAATTTATTTTGCTGCTTCCAAAATGTTTGCGAACTTTGAAATGGTGACCACGCGTAGATAAACAATTCTGCGTACTCCTCCTGATGCAAAAGGGTATATGCGAATATGCGTATTTCACCCGATGTAGTTTTAATATTAGTAACTTATAACGCTAATACGTTATACTTTAGTACTTCAAGCGGTGTTCTTTGGGCCTAAGTAACCGTAAAATTGGATGAGAAAGTGTGTATGGTAATTTTAAATAAAGAAATTGGTTGTATAAATGCCATCTTATGAACATAAATGAATGATAACTTAATAACAATAGATTTCGCCATAATGCCAATATGATGATGATGATGATGATGATAATAATAATAATAATAAATATAATAATAATAATAATATAAAATTGAGTTTACTAGATAGAGAACAGAGAGAGAGATTCGACGAGCGCACCTGAGAACGCTGTTCTGAGAGAGAGAGAGAGAGAGAATCAGATTCGAAGAGAGAGAGACGAAAAGAGAGAGAGATGGATAGATGATGGAGAGAGAGAGAGAGAGATGATAGAGAGAGAGAGAGAGAGAGAGAGAGAGAGAGAGAGAGAGAGAGAGAGAGAGAGAGAGAGAGAGAGAGAGAGAGAGAGAGAGAGAGACTCGATTTGTAATCATTTGCCTGAGAGAGAGAGAGAGAGAGAGAGAGAGAGAGAGAGAGAGAGAGAGAGGCTGCTAGACATCTAGACCTATTCACACGAAGTTGATCTAGCGTCATGATGTCACATGTTCGCTCGACAACCCGTTGCTCTAAGCGAAATTAGCATCGACGTTGTTGTTGTTGTTGCTGCTGCTGCTGTTGCTTTTGTTTCGTCACGCAAGTCATTAGACCAACTGACAATTATAATTGAAGCGTGTTAGATTTTAGAATTTCACAGCCAGCGCCAGATGGAAGAACGCTATACATTCACGCCTGTTATAGCGAGGCTGGAGAAACGGACCCTTCCGTGGCCAAGCGATGATGATGCAACGCACGGACTAACATCGGCTGTCCCATTGTCTTCTTATTCGCGATGATGATGACAACCACTCGCACGGACTAACATCGGCTGTCCATTTGAATAACTTCTTTGTTCCATTCAGAAATGTCATTATTAACCGCGAACTTACGTATGAAACAGGGGCATAAGGGTAGAGGAGTGCACGGTAATGGCTACCGCGGTTTCACCGCGGTAATCCGCGGATTTACCGCGGTAGCGGGATTGAAATCTGTAAAAATATTAATGCATTTGGATGCCGCGGGAATTGACATCCACTTCGGCCGATTTTAGCATAGCTACTAACCATATAGGCCTACGCACTGTTAGGCCAGGCAAGATTGGTTTTGAATCTTTTGATCAACACCATTGTTAGTTCTTGTAGAGACCATAAAGCCATTTGTACACACCGGATGTTCAGAGCCGGTTTCAGCTTGTTGGGGAGCCAGATTTATGATTTATTTTACCGCCTGCGTTTCTCCTCAGGTGTTGTTTTTTTCAACGTGTTGCTCACTGTTGGCAGAATGGCATTGGTAGTAAAACCGCCGTTATCTTTTGTTATAATAGAACAGGTTAGTAATAGTGTCCCATTTTCATATATGAATAACTTTAGCTTTGTTTTGAAAAGCTACTTCTCGTGTTGGGTACTAACAGGGCGCGATTTGTAGGATTCGGCCAACTGCATCCCCTACTGCTGCATCTCTCCCACAACTACATCCCTCCACTGCTATTTCCCCATTTTACAGAAATGTCACTTATTAAAATCCACACTGAACTTACCAAAATGTATGGGAATGGGGATGGGGACAGAGATTAGGGGATGGGGTGGGGATGGATTTTTAAGTCAATGGGGACGGGGTGGGGATGGAGAAAAGGGGCACCTCTCAAGGTGCTTTCCCTTCCCTCCCCCAAATTTCAAAAGCAGACAGTTTATCGAGTGCGTTATGTTTGCCTTTGTAATGTTACGGCTGAAAATACCTTCGTCATAGATACACAATTTTGGAATCTATTTTAATATTAACTATTCGTATTTTAAAATAAGCGAGTCGCGTTTCAAACGTGTCTTTAATGCTCTAAAATTTGATTTTACTTCATTGGCGACGAAAGACAATAAAAGTACCCGACCGGTCTACTATATATAGTTAGCGGCGACAGCAGCGGGGCGTTGAGGGTCCAGCCGCCTTATGGGCTTATACCAACTGAACCGGCCAGCATGCATTTTCAAGTGTGATCTATAAAACAGAATGAAATGTTTTTAGAATGCCTTTTTAATACAAAATTACAAAGACAGGCCACTCATATCTGTAAAGTGCGTTTATTCATATGGTGAACTATAGCACTGTTTTGAACATTTGAATTTTGCAACACTTTTATTTCAGACAGTGGCGTAGCCAGGATTTTCCAGAGGGGTTTGTGAACGACCGTTTTCCCCAACCTCGGAAATTCTGAAAATCCTGACAAGCGAAAATCGTCTCTTAGTTATATGAGTTATGCGACGCGGAAGGTCTATTTTTCTATATTTTGTTACCATGTGCCCGATTTTAGCGCCCACCCACCCATCCACAGAATAATAATACTCATTACTCAACAGTCAATACAAAAAGTTTGGTCGGCCAGCCAGGAGGGGGTTTAACCTCAACCCCCTTGGCTATACCACTGATTTCAGAACAATATTAAGGAGGCAATAAGCCAGTCCTACTTTAATAAAAAAAAATAACTAGAATTTTACAAATTAAAAATTTGATCAAACAATTTATAGTTATTACTTCTTAAAAAGTACCCCGACACGGCCTATGGCGGGCCGGGGGTGCTGTTAAAAGTACCCCGGCCGCCTGAGGGGGCCGATAGTAGTGCGCCGCGCCTATGTACTACTCTTGTCTATAATAAAAGCAAGAATTCCACTTAATTATGGTGTACAAAATTAGTTTAATTTGGATTTCGTATTGCTTCTAATATTTCTGCATTGTCCAATATTACCTGCATGGTAACATCATCGTCTATACCAGTGACGCGGCAATGTGAATGTTCAACGAGATAATGAGAGAGAGAGAGAGAGAGAGAGAGAGAGAGCGAGAGAGAGAGTCCCTTTAATGTTCTTGTTTTTGAAAACTGATAGTGGCGTGACTGCTGTTTGTGCTGATGTCATTCGCCATCCATGGTAGAAGGTCAAGGTTGAAGACCAGACGACCCCAGGTGTGAATCCCAAGGGTGACGATCAGAATACAGGCGACGTTCAGAACGAAACCAGTCTTAACCTGCAACGCAAAATTAGCATTTAAACGAAGGCCTTGTCTATAGACGCATCCGTATCAAATACGATGGA
>CM030834.1:23796438-23871438 GCA_018105865.1 Metaphire vulgaris
TGTCTCTGTCTCTGTCTCTCTCTCTGTCTCTCTCTCTCTCTCTCTCTCTCTTCAATACGTCAGTTTAAAAAAAATTTTCAGCAGAACTATGAAGTCACTCACTCGCTAATTGAAGCTCTTTGCACCTTTACCTCTTCGCCCCTTTACTCCTCTCATTTACCCCTTTGTCCTCCTTCCCTTTATCCCTTTCCTTTTACCCTCGGACCAGTGTACAAACTAGAATCAGACCTAAATCCTGCCGTAGGTCACTTTGATGCCGCACAATAAGTGAACGATCGTCTAAAATGCTAAGACGTCATCTGAAAGGTGCAGAAAGTGCAGAAAGTGCAGAAAGTGCAAACAGTGCAAACAGTGCAAAGAGTTGCACTCCAGAAATTTCCGAGTGCTTGCCTCCATCCTAGGAAGAACAGTTGCAGCCAGGCCAGAGTGAGACCGAAGCAGAGTACCGCGTGCGGAAGACCGAAAAACAGCCAAATGGAAAACGACACGGGGTGCGGGAGGCCGTAGCTTTCGTACAGACTGAAAAAGATCATTCGCGTTTAACATGCTATTAATAGTTAATATATTTTGAAATATTAATATTTAATCAATTAAAATTTAACCAATTTATAAAACACTGGATGTCTGTCTTAACTCGATACGTCTAATTGACTTAGCTGATCTTGGATTAAAAGGGGGCCAAGTGGGCCACTTGGCCAGGAGCTCTGCTTAAAAACGTGGCCTCAAAATGATAGGCCAATAAATATAATTTCAAAATTCTCCTAATTAAAGTTCTAGATTCATATTAAGGGTTAGGGGACCGAGGGGCCCAGTGTTTGTTCTAGGCCTTCTCTGGGAAAAATCCCCTCTAGTTTTAAAATCCCCCCAATTTTTTATATGTTGGCTGGGGGATGAAAATTCTCCCTCCCCCCAAAAAGTGTGGAGACTCAGACTTTGTCCCCCCCCCCCAAACATTTCAAAATGCCCCCAATGTCAAGGTGGTTAGAATAAACACTGGAGGGGCCTAATATATGTAACTGGCCTGGGCCTCCTCTCCTCACCTCTGAAATGGTCCCATACCATAATAGTCACCATTTACGATCATTATAAAAATATAAAATGTTTCTCCGTGGAATTTAATATTCGAAATGCGTACGTGTTTAGATATTTCTGAAACACCAGATTGGGGGGAGTGCCCGTGAGGGTGGCCGTGCCCCCCACGGTCGCCGCGTACGCAACGGCCAGACTGAGCATCTTGCCGAAGTCGTCTAGGCGTTTCTTCAGCTGGTCCTCAGACTCGAACCGGGGCGACCCAGCCTCCTCCTCCTCCGCCGCCGCCGCCCCGCTCTGCTCCTCCTTTGACTGTCCGTCCATTTCCAAAGCTAATGCTCTGTCGTTTAATACAGAAATATTACGAAACATATTAACCCCTTAACTGGGTATTTAACTGTAACTCAATGTAAAATGGACGGATATATCTGGGATCCCCAGTTAAGGGGTTAACAGATTAGCAGCACTTACGGTAAATAGTAGTTTCACTATCAGCCGCTATGGAGTGTGATGATGATGATGATGATGATGATGATGATGATGATGAAGTCAAACATTTTTAGTCTATTAGGCTATTTATAGAAGCAGTTGTTTCTTTCGATGCTAACCCTTCGGGACCGAATTGCGTCACCTGCGTTCGGCGGGCGCCGTCTCCGTGACAACGGTCGGCGTCATTTCGAGGGTTGTCATAGTGATCGCTCGTCGCTGGCGTCGCATCTACGCGATTGTCTGAAAGCAGAAACAAGAGGATAGGAACTGCGATGACGTCACAACCCGACAATAGCAGCCATGACAACGGGGGCGGGGGTGGGGTAACTATACGATGAATTAGGTACGAGTCTATACTCAGAAACTACTTTGTTTAACCCCTTAACCGTGTATTTAATTGTAACTCAACGTAAAATGGACGGATATATCTGGGGTTCCCAGTAAAGGGGTTAATAAAGGATTTTAAACCCAAAGAGATAATAAAATGTCATCAATGAGTTGTTCTTGGCGCATCAACCTCCATGTAGTATGACTGCATAATTGCTTCTAATTTCCTACCTAACTTCCCCCCCCCCCACTCCCCGAGGAAATTTCTCGACTGATCCCACCCAGAATAGGGGCCTCGACCACCCCATCCCCGTGGCTACGCCGACAACGCTTACCGGAAATCATCGACTTGGATCGGCGGTTGGACGGAGGGGTCGTTGCCCGCCTCCTCGCCCCGCCCGGAGTCCCTCGCCGATCTGGTCGACGACGGCGCGGGCGATCGGCAGCATCATGGCCGCCGATGCGGTGTTGCTGATCCACATGGACAGGAACCAGGTGGGCAGCATCATGCCCAGCAGGATGAAGGTCGGTCGGGTTCCGACGAAGAGCAGGACGCGAAGGGCCAGGCGCCGGTGGAAGTCCGACTGTTCCACGGCCAGGGCGGTCATGATGCCCCCGAGCAGCATCAGGCTTATGTCCTGACGGCGGTTACGATGATCAAAAGACATCAGGAAAACCATCACCAGTAGAACAGCATGTTATTATGATCCACGGTTATTCGAAGATTATAAATTTTAGGGGGGGATGTCAGTATATTTTGGGGGTCTATCCTTGCCGAAAAAGCCTGACAAGCAAAAAAGTCATCACAGGCTCAGATTTGGGGGTGTTGGGAGGGGTGTTGGTCTCAAATTTTGGGTGTTAAGGGGTGTAAAAATATCCCTGTTATGATCAGCAGTGCAACTTCATCCAGACGTGGACATGGGTTGGGTTCCATCCATGGGTTGAATTTGGTAAAAATTGGGTTGGGTTGGCTAAGATACAAGACATGGTCAAAGAAATGGTAACGTACTACGGCGAGTTGGGTTGAGTTGGGTCAAGTAACCCTATTGTTTTCGCGGGTTTGGTTGGGTCTGAATCATGAGTTTCATCAAGATTTTAAAATCATGGTTTTAAAAATAGACCCATATCCATGTTTGACTTGACTTCATCGTCGTCGTCGTCGTCGTCATCATCATCATCATCATCATCATCATCATCGTTCCTGTTGTCGTCCAATGTTAAAAGATTAAAATGTTGCTTCACCGTTATATAATTTTTCGCCACCGATTTCGCTCCCATAATTCCAATGGTCGGAAATAGCACCACCGGAAGTAGACCGGTTACCGGAAGCGGAAGTGCATCCGAAACCCAGTAGACGACCATAACAAGAACGGCATAGCCACAGTCAGCCTCCTACGTCACACACAGAGAGAGGAAAAACTGAACAAGTACAAAACAATAACAATAATAATAATAATAATAATAATTATTATTATTTCTATTGTTAATTTTCGTTATGAGGCATTTTTTAACATTGAAAATTCAGGAAGAAATTCACGGTCCACTGTATTATGTTGTGAGGGCGCTATAGAAGTCGGTGATTAATCGCGAGAGGGTAGCGATGATTTCACTCGGTACCAGTTTAAGCTCAAACTGACGGTAAAGCTTACCGGTGATCGAAGGCAAAGAAGAAGAGGAAGAAGAACGATGGGCGTTGCTATGACGACGAAAGGGCGATAATTGGCAGCGATATCCTGAAGCGCCATTTTGAAGCGACCGGAAGACATCTCATCGATTTAAATAATTATTATTCTCTTATCTCACTGTCCGTTATCGGCTTCAAGACAACTGTCTTCGAGATAAGAAAGACCGATCGAGACAGTTCGGAGACGAGTTGTACGTAGGCCAAGTGATCGAGACAGCTGTGAACAATCTATGGACGGGGTTTTGATTTTATTTCGGAGAGAGAAATCATTAACGTCTGCGTTGAAAGCGCTACTGCCTAATTAATCATTCGATATATTATGCAGAGTTTTCGCGACCGCCGTTTACTTACTTACACTGTACTTGCTAGTAGCCAACGGCCTCAAGAATTGAATTAATTTAATCTTGTTGGGCAGCTGTAGTAGTAGCCTAGTAGTAGTAGTAGTAGTAGTAGTAGTAGTAGTAGTAGTAGTAGTAGTAGTAGTAGTAGTAGTAGTAGTAGTAGTAGTAGTAGTAGTACTATCAGTGGCGTAGCCACGGAGGGGGGTTAACCCCCCCCCTTGGGCGGCAAAAATGTATTATGTATTCCCATGCAATTTACGTATTCCCATGTATTTATGTATTCCCATGCAATTTTTATTTTTTGAGGCGATTTTTGGCGAGTTTTGGGGTGAAAACCCCCTTGGCAGCTATCGACGAAATTTTTTTTCAAACCCCCCCTTCCGGAAATCCTGGCTATGCCACTGTAGTAGTAGTAGTAGTAGTAGTAGTAGTAGTAGTAGTAGTAGTAGTAGTAGTAGTAGTAGTAGTGGTGGTGGTGGTGGTAGTAGTAGTGTAACATACTTTCAGTTAGCAGAATTATTCTGTCTGCATGCAGGGTTTTTATATCCACTGTCAGCAACTGAATTAACTGAATAAGTAAGTAAGTAAAATCTCGTGGATTTCTATAGCACCGTTGAAAAGCAGCACAACAGTAGCTGTTTACTGTTAGGCGCTCAGTCTTTCTTAAAATAGCTATGGGGAAGGTAAAGGGCTTATCTGGCGCAGCATCAATTCAAAATCTCCGTCTTTCGCAAGTTTGCTTGAGTCGGAAATTAATGTAAAAACTCTTGTAGACAAAAAGAAACGATAAGAAAAATTCGAAATTCTGGAAACAGACACCAATTTAATTATTGCAAGGTCATCGTTATAGGCAATTACTGCGATAGCAAAGCTTTTTTCGTTCTCGGTCTTTCCGAACTTCCTCCCCAACCCCACACACCTGAAGGTCTTATTAGAGAGTTCGGGGGGTTCATCACCTCTCCCTTTCCCTCCTCTCCACTAGCCCCCCTCAGCGGCTGCTGACATCTGTCCAGAATATAGACCAGTGGCGTGTAACTGAGAAGCTGGCTATTTGGGGTTAGTGTAGTTCTTTAGTCGGTATCTCGTTTCTCAAGCATTGTTTTCTAAGTTCTACGATTTGCATTCGAACGATGCACTTGAGTGGCATGCGCAGTCCAGTCACGCGTCACTCCTCTGGTTTCCATTGGCGTAGCCAAGGAGGGTCACGGAGGGCTCGCCCTCCCCCCTCATTGAGTCACAAGATGTAGTAAGATTGAGGAGAATGATGTGAAGAAGTGCAAAGTTCCTGACACGCCGACCTTTTTTGCTCGTCAAGACGTTTCTGCGCAGAAAATGTCGATGAAGTGCATTCCGGAATCACGCCGACCTTTTTTGCTCGTCAAGACGTTTCTGCTCATTATTAAAATCTTGTCGATGCAGCCCCATAGCTTCGAAAAGTCAAAGGCGCTGTACAGGAACGAAACATTAAACAAATGCGTCTTGAGATGTTGTAGATTTCTGTCACAGCCATCGGGAGCAGGTTCCACGACGCCGGGTTTCCACGACGAAAGGACCGGTCCCCAGCCCCGCTGTCTTGAGCGGAGGGGGACGACAATGATTGCTTGCGCCGGAACGGAGAAGGGAGCGACGTGGTTCTTTTGTTTATTTGTTCTTTTAGAAAAAACTGTTTTCTCTGTCGTTTTTTCTTTCATCTGGTTCGCGTATTTCCCTTCCAGTGAAAATTTGGCGCGATTGGATGAATGAATTGACTGAGAAGTTAATATCAATGAATTGACTGAGAAGTTACAATATCGTAAAGTCTGTTACCAAATTACTTGTATTTTCGAAAGAGAAAAACTAGTTGAAATTCTACGCGTTGTTGTCGTGGTGCTATTACAGTTCGCTTTTAATGGCTGTCCTATTACTCAATACATCTCTGTATTTCGGTACAATATTTACAGACAACTAATGTTACGCACATTACGGCATTGTCTCTTTGTCGTTTGTCGTGTTACGCCGTCAGCTGTTCTGAACAATGGCTGATCTGCATACTTGTAAGCTGAGATTGTGCATTTTCAGTCAGTACTGTTGTCATTCGATGCGGTTTTCAGCGAATCTAATCTGTTGTAAATAAGTGACTGACTGACTGAATCAGGATCACGGCACTTTCTTCTCTATACCTACTCGACAAGAATTCGATGACATTTCGGGTTTGTTTTCTAGCGCTTATCCTCATTAAATCGAAACCGCAAATTTAGAATTGACTCTCAAACTTTTTAGGAATTCTGCCGTCGACTGCATTACTAATACGGCGCTATAGAAGCTTCTTAGGCTAGTTCAGTATTGATGCAGGCAGAAATAACGTAATGTAATCGATTTTCTTGCTAATTTCTTTATCGTCGAATGCTACAGCGTCGATTCTCTCTGCAAAGCTTTGTGTCCGCCATATTCACACTGTAACTGGCTCGTAGCCCTGTATCGACTTTCTTAGCCATCACCGCTAACTTAGCACGTCGCAACTAACCTTAAGCACATCTTACTAACTAAGGTGCGAACCCGGGTAAATGATACTTATCAGCATAAGCGGCGATCTGCCACAAAACTTGGGGGTGTCCAGCGTCAACTGTCCAGACCTAGCCTAACAAAGAGTGACCATTCTCCTTCTTTCTTAACGGCGGTCATTGCTCCACAATTTTTAAAAGAAAGTTTTAGAAGCCAATGAGAGCTCATCCATAGAGAGTACGTACGCAAAAAAGACATATTTTCTACCCACTCTATCCCCCCCCCCCGTTGCACAAACCGTACATAGGCAAAATCTCCCAAATCCAACCCCTTCAATGCGTAGGCCTACGTATTTTATGGATGGACCCTAAGCGAGTCTTAGTGCATTTTGGACATAAATCACATCCTTTATTAACCCCTTAACTGGGGATCCCGGATATAGACGTCCATTTTACATTGAGTTACAGTTAAATACACGGTTAAGGGGTTAATTAATTTATTATTCTGTTACTTTTATTGTCTATAAAACCTGTCATACAAATGATACAATGGGCCAGATATATTCAATTTAATGAAATTTTTATAGATCAGTAGACCCACTGTTCAATATGCCTTCCATTGGCTGTGCCACTGCGAATTCCCTCCATTGACTTACTATAGCCATTCCACAAGATATTCGGCAGTAGGACTTTCATTTTTATGTATCTCATTCCTAGGCCTTTAAGGCCTACAGTCGTTGGCACTAGTGTGTAGCATGAAATGGTTAGGAGGCGCTCCATTTCGAGCGCTGTAGATCGAAATTGAGACGGCCAGTATTAATCATTCTCAAGAGACTTGAAACAACGGAGATGGGGACAAGCAAAAATATGGTTTCCGTCGATTAATTTCTTCAATTTGCCGAAATTTTGACAGATATTTGCACCCACTGTTCAAAAGGCCTTTCATTGGCTACGTCACACCGTTAATTAATTAATTAAATAATTATAAATTGTATTTTTGTTGCTATTAAAAACCTGTCATATAATGGACTATATAACTTAGGGGTCGTCCATAAATTACGTCACGCGAATTTGGAACCTTTTGACTCCCCATGTAACGCGACGTCACAAAACGTCGGACCCCCTAAAATATGACGTCACAACGGGTCGACCCCAACCCCATTTTCGTTTTCCGAAAAGTCTTGACAAGCAAAAAAGGCCATCCTTGTATTTTTTCTTCTCGAAAAACCCTGACAAGCAAAAACTAGGTCATAATTGTTGTATTTTTTCCTCTTCAAAATCCCTGACAAGCAAAAAAGGTCAGACAAGCAAAAATAAGGTCAAAGGTCATGACCTAATTTTTGGTGTGACGTCACATTTACGGAACCCCCCGTCGTCAAACTCGTCACAAATGGCCGGACCCCTCTAACCGCGTGACGTAATTTATGGACGGCTCCTTAGGGCGCAGCTAGGTCATCCCTCGATAGACCATATATACTAGGCTATAATTATATAGCTTCACAGGCTGTTGCTAAAAACCAAACTTCATAAAGTCATCCAACCTGGGGGTCGCGAAGGGGGTCGAATAGACCATATCGCCTAAACCTTCGGAAATATAGGGTTGTATCTTTTTCATGCTATAATTGTACAAAATTTTCCAATTTGCAGTTACTCGTTTTTAAAACTATAATTGCCATTCGAGGATAGGCATTGCAGACATTGAATCAGAATGATTTCAAACTTTTACTTGTTGTAGCATTATTGTTTTTAACAGTTTAAAAACCAAACATAGGAATTGAATTGAAGGGGTCTTGTATAAAGCTGATAAAGCTTGTAGATTCCAAAATTGAAACGATTGTGTGGGATTGTCCAGCAGCTATTGGGTACAGACGTTGGGGAACTATGTTGTGTACAATGTGTAGGCCTATATAATTATGTGATATTAAAGTCTATGATGTGCAAGATATATTTTTTCTAAATGTCTTGCGGCAACAGCGCCAGCGTTCGATATTATTAATCGCAGAGATCTGTATTTAGATTGTACATTTAAACGCGATTGAAGGCTTCAGTTTGGTGTTTATTGTTTAACGACCCCGTCTTCCTCGAGGATTTAAGAAGCAAACAGAAACAGCGGCTTGTTTAGTTATATGCGAACGACCAGTACTTTTAACGATTGTTGAGTAATTTTAGTGACAGCTGAGCGTTGCTTTTAACCGGGTTTGGACGCTCTTGGAATGTATTTAGTGCGACGAGTCTGCGACCTCCTTTGCTATTGATTGATTGACTGAATGATGATTGATCGATATTGATTGCTGGACTGTGTGATAGTGACGATGATGCAGAAGGTGTTGTACTCTGGGTGGTTGACCAAATCGCCCCCGGAGAGAAAGGCTCACGGACCGTGGAAGCTCTTCAAATCGGTAAGATTATACGGTTTAAAAGATTAACAGTACTTTGAAAGTTGACTTTTTATCAATCAATCAATCAATCAAAAAACTTCTATGACTCCACTATCATAATGCCCAGAACATCAGCCGATGGCACACCAGAAACAAATTGAATTACAATAGAGTTAGGTCAAGCCAGAAAGGTCAGTCCTATCTTTTAGGAGTGGTACTGATCAGACATGCGTGAAACTTTCGAAAAGTTGTTTATTTCACTAATTGTATAGCGCTTATGTGAGGAAAAATATAAGCACTTCATTTGAAATTAGTGTTAACTGGGGGCGTGCAGTGCAAATACAGCAATGTTTTGTTTTTAGTGATTAATACAGTTTTTGATCTAAAAATGTTAAATAATTGTTTAGCATCTTTTAGAACAAAAACTATATCCAAATCGGGAATTATTTGAAATTATGTTTTGGATGAGACTTCAGTAACTTTACCATAGCTAAAAACAGAGGTTTTAAGAGCACTTGTGATATTAATTTTGATAAGCAGACATGTAAAAACAGCCAATGACGTAGTCTGACTTTGTCTCAATGTTGTATGTCGAATGTCATATAATTATTAGAATTTTATTTTATTAAACAGAATTTTATCTAAACTGTATTTTACTCCATACATTAACAATGACACAGCATAATGATTTTGCATTTTCCCATGGCCATTCATGTGAGTTACAAAGAGTTTTACACATTTTACCTTCGAACTGCTACATTATGATTCATTTAATCTGCGCATGTTTGTGGGGGCTAAATTTAAATTTCAAGAAGACTGTCCAGAGTCCAGACATCTTGGAATTTGGCTTCAAATGATTGAACTTGTTATCTCTGTCTGGGTATTTCCTTTATTATGTGTACTCAAAACAACGTGGGAAACCACACTAGAGGATTAAATTTTAAAAGCCTAATGTAAGCTGGTATTTCCAGTGAAATATTGATGCATTATTCCTAGTTAGTAAACTGAGTATTAGAAAGTTGTGCAACAGAAAGAGGAAGTACAGCTCAGAGTAGAATAACTATACAAGGAAGACTGAACTGGTGACATCTAGCCAGGGAAGTGGCTATTGCAAACAGGCAAGTGACAGTTGGCAGATGATGGCCAAATGCCAATCAAAACCCTGACAGCTAGTTTCTTTGGTGCAAACAGACATGGGTTCTCAACCATTAAAAAATGAATAATTAAATACTCTTGGCTGGGACTACCTATCGATTTGATTCAAAGATGGAGAGCTAAATAATTTAGGTATATAGCAATATTAATTAATAAACATTATCCTTATTATACTTATTAACAATATTATGAGTGAAGCTGGAATTCATTATTATCAATTGATGTGTCTATCTTTGTTGTGTTTCACTTCAGAGGAAAAAAAATCTTTAATGATGATTTTTTGGCAGTTGTATTATTATTTGAATAACTTGGACTGATTACACATATGCAACATTATGCATTGTAAATATTTGTATGATTGTAAAATGTATTTGCATATGATTGATGATTTTGTTATTTAAAGTATTTTTTATGATGATGCTGAAGGTTTTGAATGTCTAATGCTGGAAAAATTATTAAGCAGGTCAACATAGTAGAGAGGAGTGACACAGGGCAACTTTTTATCCCCACCCCACACCTGAACCTTTCTCCTCATACCATCCCCCATTGCTTCTCCCCGTTCCCACCCCATCCCTGCCGCATTTATCACCATCTCCACCCCATCCATGCACCAGCAATTTCTGCCCCCTCATTATCCCAGCAGTAAGCTACTTCATACATTAACAGAAGCACTATCTACTACGACCGGTAAGTTTCATTTTTATGTTCTAACGTCCAGGTTTCAACGTTGGAGTCTTCCACTTCAATAGCGCACCACAGGGCACACACCGAAAGTGGAAACTGAAATTGCCGTTAACTAGAACCCTCTCGTAGTGTGGCCACATCGCCAACTGCGTTATACGTTGTGAACGATATTCATTCACTTTTGCTTTTAATAAATTTGCCAATGTCACATTTTTGCACTGTTAACGGTGGGCAATGAGAAATAAGGATCTATGTGCTCAAAACAATACAAGTTAAAAAGGACACAGGAAAAGGAAATTCTAGGCAGTACATCCGGGACACTGTTGGCTGCTCTAGCGCCGCGTTTCGGTGCACCCGTACCTACGTAGCGAATAACCTACTGGGTTACTACGCACTCTACATACTTACATGCATACATGCAGAAGAACAAGAACGCTAACACAAAACTCAATATTATTATTGTGAACTCGATGGTGCTGCTTCCGCTGCTGCAGTAATACTGTAGTAGGCGTCCTCATTCCCACAGTATTACCAAATGACAAGAACCTGTAACTGCGGTAATACCGCATTTTGGCCAGATTTTCCCTATTACTGCGGTAATTACTGCATTCTGGCCAATTTTCCCTGTCACTTCTACCAGGGCTTTTTTCTAGGAAAAAGGTTGGGAACTCATCCTGATTCATCACAAAACAGGTGTGGGAACGCCGTTACCAAACTCATCACACATCCATAATTAAATATACATCCAAAAGGTGTAGAAAACTGAAAAAGCCCTGCTCTCTACATCCATAGAAAAGCAACAGCAATAAAAGAGATAATGTATGGACAGAGACAACATGAGCAGAAGAAATATTTTTAGCTGCAGGGATACAGTGTATTCAGTCCATTGCCTGGAAATATCTAGTAGTCATTTTTCCAAATAAGACCATCTTTATGTCTTTCTATGATATTTACACATTTACACCAGACATTCTTCATTGAAGATTGTCTGTTGGAAGAGGGCATATGGATCTTTCATGTGTGAAAGCATTCTTCAAAGTGAAGCATTGGCTTCTATGCCTTTTAAAGAGTGAATCAAAGGTGCATGTCTTTCTGGGTAAGTCATGAGGTCATACCTGTGCAGTAGAAGTCCCAAAGGTATTTAGGAGGTACTTAAGAGTTTGCCAAATATTTATTTAATCAGTTTTAATCTGCTTGGTCAGAGATAATTATCAGTAAGTTTTTTTTGCCTAAGTATTCAGTGGTACAAAATACAATGGTACCCCATTAATATTGAGTATCAACTGGCCCAGACACGGATCCTCTTAAACCAAGTATATGTTACGAAGTTTACTGGTAACTGTTTATGGGACTGTCTGCTTAGACTGGCACCAGCGTCTCTATTACACTGGTTCTATGACAAGGAAGTGTTAAATTCGAAGAACAGTGGTGTCAATTTTGCTATAATAACTTGTTCTGTGGTAGTAGTTCTGTCCTTGTTCATGCTTATCTTACATCTGGTATTGTGGCAATACTACATAGGTATGAAAATACTGAGGCCCTAAGACTTGTTTATATATATATATATATATATATATATATATATATATATATATATATATATATATGATTTATATGAGTACCTTGTTATTACATGAGTACCTTGTTATTTGTGTTACTTCTGCTAATTCTTTGAATGCTCATTTTCTGAAAACTATTTCAGTTTCCTTGGATAACATAATATTATATCCGAATATGCAAGCAAGGGTTTTCGATGTACTGGTACCCTTATTTGCATGACGTAAATAGTAGCCAGGCGAATTCTTTCAGTTCCTAATCTGTTTGCACCTTATCAGTTGGTTTGCTCAAAGTATGTCATCCAGTATCGTTTGCATACTTGATTAAACATCTCATTAGAATAATTGGTGGTTAAAATTACCCGGAGACCGATGTGACATACCGTCAATGCGTTATTGGTTTATTTAACCTCAATTTGACCTTATTTGACCTCAAAATTATTTCACGCACTACCGTAATACATTGGATTGATTGATATGGATTTTTAGCTGGAGATATTTGATATAAAATCTACAGCGACTGACTGGCTGACTGACTGACTGTATAAATTACGCTTAGAATTATCGGTAGGTAATCGTAAGAATTCTCATAGCAGGATTCTGGGCATCGGATAGCATCAGGCGGATGTAATTTTTTCCAGGTTTAGTTGACAACCTCCTGTGAGTTTTTTCTAGCACGTTTTTGGGTTACTGTACTATCAACCCAATAGCTGAGTGATGATTACAACCTCTGCTTCATTGCTAATTGTATGCAGATGTAAGGTAACTTTTTGTTTGTGTTTGTATGTGCGGATGTGATAGGAACCTCATTTTTCACAAGAATCTGTTTCAGTTTTCATGCATGGGAAGTACCGGGCAATTATGTTGCAGTTGATGAATGAGTGCCAATAACTTTGGATTTTGGCAAAGAGAGAGACAGACAGACAGACAGAGAGACAGAGAGAGAGAGAGAGAGAGAGAGAGAGAGAGAGAGAGAGAGAGAGAGAGAGAGAGAGAGAGAGAGAGAGAGAGAGAGAGAGAGATGATGATGATGATGACTGCTACTTCCAAGTACGAATTTGTACCAACTGTATCCCCACCAAAGTGCTGTGGTTACCCAGTACTAGACCTGATTTCCAGTTTGTTACAGATGGTTTTATATCATGGAGTAGATAGAAGCATGGATGGGAAATTGTTCTTTGTTCTATGACCAGCTGTGGGGTTTTTGGTCGCTTGGTGTTATGGAGTCACAGAGGAAAGTAATGAAGATATAGGCACCGATGTTACCAATTGGAATGCCCCGAAATGGCCCACGGGTCATCTCCAATTAAATATATGAATATTTTTTGAAAGCCACGTCAAACCTACTGTTGAGTTTAAATGGAAAATAAAAACTTAGCTACACCCTACTATACAAAAGATTCTTTACCATTGAGTCAAGACCCAGGATCCATGTGACCTGTCAAATACTGGTGACCGGTTTGACCCATTTACCCATTGCCATCTCTGTCTTACATAGACTCAATATTATCAGGTGCTATTTGAATTATTAATCTTGTAATGTCAGCTTGGCTTAAGGTCCCACCGTTTCGTGTGTGTGTGTGTGTGTGTGTGTGTGTGTGTGTGTGTGTGTGTGTACACAGTTGGGTGTAGATAACAATTATTCTTCCAAACAATTACCGTACTATTCACTTATTTTGACTTACAGTGCAAAATACAATGATTGCATTGATGTCATTATTAAGGAATATATATGAATATATATACATCATGAATATTTTCATCGTGATTAAGCAATAATATTCTGTCGAATTTTTGTGTATGAATGTTTATGAATGAATATTTATGAATAAAGAAGTTTTCTGATTGGCTGTATTTAGTGTATTGTTGATTGGTTCTAAGGCTCAAAGTGGAATTCTTGTGAATAGTCGTGAGTGTTTTACAAGACCATTGTAGGTCTTAGATGTCAAAGTCACCATTTTTATTTCATGAATGTGTCAGATTCTTGAAACATGATGAATATACTCTAAGAATGTTTGCTAACAGAGACTATTCATTATTCATGTCATGTAGTTCCTTGGCCATATTATTATTATTATTATTATTATTATTATTATTAATAACATTATTATTATTATTATTATTATTATTATTATTATTATTATTATACAATCAGACTTATATAGTGCAGTGCACATGAAGAAAGTTCAAAATCAAAAGTGCTTTACAGTCCAAATGATTTTTGAGAAAAGAATGTTTTGAAAACTAATTACTCTAGTACAGAGGTTCTTAACCTTTTCGTCCCAGCGTACCCCCACGATAGTTTTGGAATATCATGCGTACCCCCAATTAACCCCTCTTCCCCAAAGTGTATTTGTAAATGATGACTATAAACGTACATACGCCAGTCTTGGGGTGGCATACCCCCTGAAAACCTCTGATGTACCCCCTGGGGTACGCGCACACCAGGTTGAGAACCGCTGCTCTAGTACAATTTCAATGGCAGCACAGAATCACACCATAGGGGACAAACAGATGGACTTCTGAGGCGCCCAAGTGTAATAAAAGAAACCTGTTATGTAGCATGTACATTTTCTAAAGCAAAAGATACATTTTGTTTGTGTTTCGGGGAGATGGCTTGGGGGTGGATGGGGACTGGGGACCGGGGGTTAATTTTTAATTTGTTGTTGAAGTTCACGTGACTTTGAGGACATGATGCGTATTGTACGCTGATAGAATTGCTTCCTGTATTTCCGAAAGCAGTTATGCATTAAACCGCTTGTACGGTGATGGCATTTCAGTCGCTCTGCTGCAGAGTGCGAACATCAGTGCTGCACTTGTCATCGGTGCTGTCTTATTTTTCTTCTGTTCAGATATAGTTAATCTGGGTTAATGTGGAATTTTTAGCATTGATAATGGCAGTATAGGTCAAGAGCTGTGATGTGACATGGTCACAATGGCAATAAGCGGGTTTGACTGTGTTTGATTTTTGTAGTGGTTCGGGGCTTCTGCAGTCTGTAATTTGGGTTGTTGACACATTGTGGCTCAGTCACGTTTCAAGTGCAAGTGTATCCGATTGAATGAATTAACGGAATTAATGTACTTTACAGTGCTCAGTTTGTTTTGAGTGCAAGAGTTAAAGTCCCAATTCTGACGAATTTAAAATTTAAATGATAAGATGATGATGATGATAATGATAATGATGATGGTGGTGGTGGTGGGGAGGGTCAAGAAAAGTTGACATCAACAATTTCATTTTTACAAATAATTAAAAAATAGGAAATTGTATGGAATACTACTGTATTCATTACAATGGAAAAAACCTAACAATTTTAAAAAGGTCATCACCATCACATTTCAAAGCTTACTGAGCAAAAAAAGCTTTTTAGGGGAGCGTCACTGATTTTTTCTTTTGGGGGAGGGGGTCAAAAGTTTTTGACATAATTATAGGGGTCACTGAAAGTTTGACAGTTGTTGACAAAGGAGAGGGGGTCAAAAATTGCCCAAAATTTTTTTGATGTAATTAATTGATAGCCCCTGTAGCGGTCTCAAACTGTGCAACACATGAGTGGGATGCTATGCTGATAAAATAAAACGTAGTTTAAAAATTAAGAAACAACCATTTCATGAATTGCACCGTGGGCATTTACGATCGTATCATATGCACTGGGAACTGTAAATTGTAGTTGAGTAATTGCGGATGTTTACAGCGAGCCACAGACAGATCTCTCTCTCTCTCTCTCTCTCTCTCTCTCTCTCTCTCTCTCTCTCTCTCTCTCTGTGACTTATTCCAAACTCTCTTTCCTTCTCGGTAGCCTTGTTGTTGAAGGATATTCTATACCAAATTTGCTTGCAGGATTAGTGGGCACTATACTTAACAGTTCTGGCAAGAACATTACCGGTACTCCCATTGGCCTCTTTTATTTATTGTCCGCCTGGGTGTTTGTCTGTCTGTCTGCCTGTCTGTCTGTCTGTCAACTGTAGACATCTATATTATATAGTATAAGTATTGCTTTATTGCTGATTTTAACCCTCCATTTGGAGTACTTTTCTACAAGTACCGGTAAGTATACGGTACTTACCGGTATGTAGTGACAATTACCGTAGCTGTGTAGTATTGTCTGAAGCATTCTGTTTAAAAGTGTTTATATATTTTCATGAAATAAATAAAATATAATATAAAATATAATATAATATATAAAATATTTTCATGAATGCAGGGAGTGTAGTGTGATTTTTTTTGTTGCTGATAAATGGATATTATGCCCAAAGTACTTTTTCAGATTCATTTATTCCTTCCTTCCTTTATTAGAAACGTTTCATCCATGTCAATGGCTATTTTTGCCTATATATAGATGTATGAGCAAAATTTATAGAATCTTTTATAGGCCTATAACTTTCAATTTCTTGGGAGGAGGGACTAAATCTTTGAGTTGGATGGTCCAGAGAGCTAACACCCTCTACTGAAATAGGCAGAAATTGCTACGTATTAGAAAATTTTCTTTTATGTTAATGGCTATTTTTTGCATATAGCCGTATTGGTCACACATATAGAACGTATTCTTTTATAGGCCTATAACTTTTGATTTCTTGAGAGGAGGGACTAAATCTTTGAGTTGGGTGGCCCAGAGGGCTTGCACCCTCTACTGAAATAGGCAGAAATTGCTATGTATTAGAAAATTTTCTTCTATGTCAATGGCTATTTTTTGCTATAGCCGTATATGGGCAAAACATATAGAACGTATTCTTTTATAGGCCTATAACTTTTGAATTCTTGAGAGGAGGGACTAAATCTTTGAGTTGGGTGGCCCAGAGGGCTAGCACCCTCTACTGAAATAGGCAGAAATTGCTACGTATTAGAAAATTTTCTTCTATATCAATGGCTATTGTTGCTATAGCCTTATGGGCAAAACATATAGAACGTATTCTTTTATAGGCCTATAACTTTTGAATTCTTGAGAGGAGGGACTAAATCTTTGAGTTGGGTGGTCCAGAGGGTTAGCACCCTCTACTGAAATAGGCAGAAATTGCTACGTATTAGAAAATTTTCTTCTATGTCAATGGCTATCAAAAGATGCTTAGACAGATCTGGTGTTGATGGAAAAACAATTTTTTTGTTTTGGTTGGATTAGTTGGGTAGGCTTAAGCCTACCCTAGCCTTTAATAAAATCCGCCTATGCCTACACTGTAGTATTAGAAACACTTTTTGACTTTTTCTATGTGAATTGATATTTTTGCCTGCAGGCCTATAGACCTCGCCGCCACAATGCGGGGTCGGCTCTCCGCAGTGCGGGGATTGCTCTCCGCAGTGCGGGGATTGCTCTCCGCAGTGCGGATATGGCTCTCCGCAGTGCGGAAATGCCTCTTAATAGTAGCACTAGTAGTAATAGTAGTAGTAGTAGTAGTAGTAGTAGTAGTATATAGTATATAGTATTTAGTATTACAAACACTTTGTCTATGTCAGCAATAGTACTACTAAGGCGTAAATGTGGTTGACCCCTCTGGTTGACTCTGTTGAATTTCATCAGAATATTGAGGTTGAAGGTACTGCCTGCGTTGACAGATTTCAATCTGAATAATTATTACTATTATTTAATATAATATTATTCTTCTGAAATAGGCAGAAATTGATGCGTATTAGTGACAATTACCGTACGTAGTTGTCTAATATTGTCTGAAGCATCCTGTTTAAAAGTGAATATTTTCACGAATGCAGGGAGTTTAGTGTGATTTCTTTTGTTGCTGATAAATGGATATTATGCCTAAAGTACTTATGATCATAGAAAGGTTCTTTATTGTAAGAGAGCTGTGTTTTCCCATAGGTTCCTCGCCTTTAAATTCTGACTAATTTGTTTTATTATTCGGTTATGCACTGAATGACCTTTGTAGTAATAAGAATGATGATGATGATGATGATAATAATAATAATAATAATAATAATAATAATAATAATAATAATGATGATGATGATGATGATGATGATGATGATGATGATGATGATGATGATGATGATGATGATGATGATGATAATAATAATAATAATAATAATAATAATAATAATAATAATAGCAATTTTCACCATTTAGGCTTCATTATTGTCAGAATTTGTGAGCAAGTCATTGGCAAAGCCATTAATCTTGTCATCTTGTCATAGGATTTAAATTCAGGTTTGTTGCTTATGTGTGGTACTGTACTGAAATTCCTTACCTACCTGTAATTGTTGCCGTATTTTATATGTTATGGACTATAAAATGGCCAGCAGCTTTTAGCATAATGAAGCTGTGAACCATGGTTCAGTGGCATTTTTTGGCAATAATGAAACCAACACTGTCCCATAGAAGCGCCACTGAATTCAATATAGTTTGCTATAGTTGCGTATGCCCCTCTCTTCCACATTATGATAACCTTTGCTTCCTGTGCGCCAATGCTTTATCAAAATGGCCATTGAGACCATTGTTTGAATATATGATACATGTAGGATTTATGGCAACTGTTTAGAAAATCATTCCTTAGCTGAATTCTGTGACATCATTTATGTTTTTATGACCAGCAAATAAACGCCAATGACACTTCAGTCATACAGTATGCGAATTTGCTGTACTAATAAAACTTATCCACAGTTCTCTCTCTGTCTCTCTCTGTCTGTCTGTCTCTGTCTGTCTGTCTGTCTGTCTGTCTGTCTGTCTGTCTGTCTCTCTCTCTCTCTCTCTCTCTCTCACACACACACACACACACACACACACACATAGAGGCAGATGCATTATTCTTTTAGAAAGAAAGATCAACTTGTGCTAGCTTAGGCGTTATAATAGAGAGCTTACAGAGTTGTCTGCCCCTTGTGACTAATACATGCGCTGATGTCTTGAATCTTGAGTCTTGAATAAAGAAGCCAGTCAACTGGTTGGTACATGTACACCAATGAACTGAACTGAATTGAATGAACAAAACAGGGGTTTTAATCTTCTATGGACGATTGTAACTTTGGTTTTCACTTGAAATCTAGTTCAGTGTTTGCTGAATAGCAATTGAGAGAAATGGGTTTGACGCATTTGATTTGATTTAGAATATAGCTTACTATCTGTTGTCAAGTGATCTGTGGGTCTCTCCTTGAAGAGCCATTCAGAGAAAGGGTTTTAGATGCAAGCATTGAAATTTGCCCCTCAAAATAAACATTTAGTGCTCACAGATTTGACAGACAGACTTGGCCTTCTTCCTGACAGACATTGAAATGCTGAGAAAGAAATAGACAGACAGACAGACAGACAGACAGACAGACAGACAGACAGACTGACTGTGTAATGTTTAATTGAGTTGAAATTTTAGTTTCTGAAGAGTTAGCGTAGAATTAACTTTTCTGTAAAAAAATTATTCACTTAATTTTAAGTAAGAATTAACCAATCAGAAGGGGTACAGTTCTTAAAACTGATTTCAATGAAACATAATTTGTATTATTTAAGAAAATGTGGTCATAAATGTGCTTAAAATTATTCCCAGAAACTGTATTTAGGCCTACGGTGTCTGAGGTCCGCATTGCAATGCATTGCTTCCATAACAACATGGGTAATTACACAGTATGGGGTAATTACACAGTATGGGGTAATTACACAGTATGGGGTAATTACACAGTATGGGGTAATTACACAGTATGAATGCTAAGTGCTATAACTTGTCCACTGTAACTGCACAGTAGCAATGGGGTGATTTGAATTTGTGACCCTCCCCAAATTTTGACTTGGGGCTCTAGTTAGAAATAAATTCTGTTTGGTGCGTACCTTCTTATGTAGTAATAGTTATAAACCCTACATACACCTGTAGGGTCTGGTTAGAGTTCTTACAAATGGTTGAGTTCTGGTTTGGTTGGGAATACGGTAAGTTCTCTTCCTATCTCTACACAAATCCTTACCAATGGAATCTCTCATTCGCTAGATTTGATGCGATTTCATCTGTAATTTCGTAATGAAAATAGTTTACGTGATGAAAATTGACGTGAGTTGTTGTTGTTGTTGTTATTGTTGTTGTTGCATTTTAGCAATGGAGAAGGCGTTTCTTTGTGCTAGCGAACATGCATGCGTCGAACATTCTGCCTGGAATGTGTCCCGCTCAGCTCGAGTATTTCGACAGCGAGAAGCTGACGAAACGCAAGGGAAGCATAAACCTCAACAATTGCGAACAGGTCCTCGACCACGTCGAGTCCGAGTGTTACCGCCACATATTCGTCTTGAAGACGACCCACCGCGGCCAGCAGCGGGCCTACTACCTGGCGGCGGATTCGGAGGAGGAGATGGGACGATGGGTCGGCCACCTGCGCTCGCTTCTCTCTCTGCAGGAAGAAGGTATTTTGATGATGTGTACGGATGCGGTCTGTCAGTGGAATCGCTGAGCATTGGCCATCTTAGTTAAGCTCAAAAGACTTGTTCGTGGCCGGACAAAAGGTCGGCGGACAAAATGACACCAGGACAAAATATCACGAGGACAAAATGTCACAAGGACAAAATACCATGAGGACAGAATATATCACGAGGACAAAATGTCACAAGGACAAAATACCATGAGGGACAAAATATCACGAGGACAAAATGTCACAAGGACAAAATACCATGAGGGACAAAATATCACGAGGACAAAATGTCACAAGGACAAAATACCATGAGGACAAAATATCACGCGGACAAATTGTCACAAGGACAAAACCATGAGGACAAAATATCACGCGGACAAATTGTCACAAGGACAAAGTACCATGAGCAATGTTCCTTCTAAGCTGTGCGCATGTGCACGCACGCACAGAGGTCGCAAAGCAAGCGCACAGGGGAAAACATGGAGCGCACAAATTTTTGAAAACATTTTTCCATTGCTTACATATCATACACGTAGGCTACTTACTGATTGATAAAGATTCACGCTTTGTTACGAACTTGTAACGGTTCCATACAATTACGAACTTCTGGTCTAGACTACAGGCAAAAGGTCTTTTATTTAAAGATTTGTACAAAGCACGCGGTTCCAGATATCGAAAGAATTAAAAGAACAGAAAGCCAGAGATAGAAATGTCTTAAAATAGAGATTTGAAATCATTGACGTAAATGTGGAAAAACAAGCGGGGAGCTCAGCCCTGTACCTTCCCCTTTCCCTATTGTAACCTCTCAAAAATGGGGGACTTGCGCGTAGAAACATAATAAAAGTTTACGCCTATGTTTGAAATGAAAATGAACAGCGACTTCATTTAAGAGTTCATGGTTGCCCTTGATTGTGAACAGTTTTAAGATCTAACAAGTCAAATGGATTTAGGCCCCAGGAGGAACATGTCTGACCTCCAGCGCAAACTGTGAACTGCGATTTAGCTTAATGAATATGTTGAAGAACAAGAGAAAGAATCAATTAGAGCAGGGTTTTCCAAAAAATTTGGAACTGCGGCCCACTTCAGCGGTTTTGTAACGTTCCGCGACCCTCACAATAGCATTCAATGTAAAAAAATGCATTGAGCCATCTGGCGAACGTTGGTTGAAAGAAAACTTCTGAGTTTTGAATAAATGGCAAAATAAAAGCTTTGATTCAATTCGAATGAAAAATATGGCAAATATATTAGGTAGAATTACTCATTTTTTGCCAAATATGACAAAATGAGAGAAATAGATATTGGAATTTCTTGAAAATTATCTTTTTAATATTTTGCCAGGAACATACCTTTGTTACGCGCCTTCAAAATCCTATGAGTATGGCAAAATCGCTTAACCGAAAAGTATTTTCATCATAAAGTCCTAGAGCTTCCCTATTGTTAGTGGAGTTTCAGAGCAAAATGGACGGAATACGCATTCCTTGCGTTATTACGAATTAAAGTTAATTTTTAAAAGTACTATAGGCCAGGATTTCCCTAACTTTTTGGACCTGTGCTACTCACTTCAAAGACTTTGTAACATGCCGTGACCCTGCAAACTTATTGTCAACTAAAATTTCATGAAAATTTCATAAAACACTAATCATTTGAATATAAACTGTATGTGGAGGATTGCATGCATATAATTTTCTTAAGACCTACAGTAAGACTACTTGCAAGAGGAAGGTTGCTCTCCCCTCCCACCAATTTTTCATCCAAGTTAATGTCAATACATGTGTTTATTTTCTAACCTGATGGGAAAATTGTAAAAAAGTGGATCATTGACTGACAAAAGTGTTCTGAGATATATTAACTTGTTAGCAAATAAGTAATGCTGATTACGGTCAAATTCTGGGCGAGCACAAAAGTTGAAGTTTCATGTCAAATTTTGCACACAAGAAATTTCAGGTGCACACGGACTACACAAAATTAGAGGGAACATTGACCATGAGGACAAAATACCACGAGGACAAAATGTAACGAGAACAAAGTTGTGTGCAAGTATGTTGAAAATTTCCAGGTGTTGAGAATTGGTCTCAGTAATTCTGAGTCCTTAGCCAGGCTGTCTTTGACACTGGATTTAGTATTGCAGACGGTCAGACTGACTTATTGGACCTGACACTGGGTGATTATAATTCTACTCTGAAGTGACCATCAAAAGCATTACTAAAATTGATGCTATAGAAATCCTCTGGTTATTTTCTTTTCTTGTATATCTCGGGTGTTTAAGTAGCGTAGGTAGTATAGTCGTTGCTTTCACGGTGTAGCATTGTGTGTTCAGGTCCGGTACGGTTTGTACCTCACTCCCTGCACCACAGTCAGAGCACGAATATACCACCGAGGACGATGATGATCGACCACCGTCGACTCATGTCGACTCCGGCGTTGCCGTCGTCAGCCGAAGCTTCTGGACTCCTCAGTTCCGTGTCGGAAACTACCGATCCCTTTGATTCTACTCCCCAGTCGGGGAAATCCCCATTGATTACTTCCCCCTCGTCGAGTGCTGCAGCGGGGGAGCCCCAACGCCTGCTCCGAGGGTGCTGAGCCCCCAGTTCGGTGGTCACAATCAGACCCATCAGTCTTCGCGTCAGGACAGCATGTTGGATCAATACTCCAACGTCTCCAGCGAGGATAGGGATACGTCCGACAGAGATTCCGCGTACGACTATCCGCCGCCAAGGCGGACGTCGGATCGAGATTCCGCGTGCGACTACAGTTTTCCGCCCGGGAGCGGTTCAAGAGACGAATCGAAACGGGATTCCACGTACGACTATCCGCCGAACTTTCTCCGGCGTTCCTGCGACGGCGACCACGAGCGCCCGCTGTGGGAATGCAAATCGAGGCCGGTCCAGGAGGTCGCCGGCGACACGTACGACGTGCTTCCCCAAAGTCGCATTACGTTCACAGGAACCCGAGCAACGCGAGTCACCACGACGCCGGTCGCGATCCGGGCTCCGCCGGCGACGTCTACGACATGCCTCCTCTGTCGTCGAGGACTTCGAACCCACTGCCACCCCCAAGGCGCACCCGGTGGCGCCCAAGCTGCATAGGTACATAAATGCTGCGCCCACCTGTTGCTTCAAATCGGACGACGTCTACTTCAGTCGCTCAAGCGTCGACCGACGACGGCGTCTACCTGGCGATGAGTAGCTCTGAGTCTGCGAGCAATATGTACATGCCGATGGTAGAAATGGATATCTCCGGTGGTCAACCCAGGAGGATGAGGAGTGTCATCCAGCCGCCCGCGCACCAGAAAAGTGACAAGACGCCAAAAGCACCGGCAACACTTCCAAGAACTTTAGGTAAAAGATTACAAAATCTTTTATAGAGTTCATTTTATCTTAAAAGTGCCATTGTTATTGAAACTGCTGTTGGTTTGAAGTTTTCCGATTGACACTATTCCAGTCGGTTTTCAGTTCTTGGTAGAAATGTTTTGGTTTCAGAAATGACACATTCTTTTTTATTTTAAATTTGCCGGCGTTATCTAAAAATCTTTTGTCATGAACAAATATTTCATGTGTATACATAAGTCTATCACAAATTTGGCAAAGATTTTAAACTTGGGATTTTATTGACGAATTCCTTGTGGTTGCATGATTTGTGCACATGCCTGAAAGTGGTTGGTCTATTTTTCTTTGGAAATTTTTTCTAATTTGCTACAAAAATTTCTACATTATTTGTACAGTGTACGGAATAAATTTCAGTAAAGTCTTTTAAACAGACTTTGTTTCCGGATCATTCTGCTTACCCCCCCCTTCCCATGACGTCTCCTTCAAGTACCCCTAAGGGTATCAGCATTCCCGGCTAAGAACCTCTGGACTAGATAATTTCAAAATTTGAGTGACAACACGGACCTAGGATGCCTGGCTCTGTGGTCAGATGCAAACCATAATTATAATCAGTCTTCTATAATTAGCGTCCGCGTTATAATAATGATTTAGATATTTAATCTCATTTGGTTTATATCATCGTGCTTGTACAGTGAAACTCCATTATTGCACCGATGCATGCTACAGTAATTAAACTCACCTATAATGACAACTTAACAACAGTCCTTGTGTTTTTCCGTAATAAAAATGCAATGACTCCTCAACTAAAATTACAAGATTTTCTGAAATGTTATATACTATAATAATAGCAACAGGAGCTTAGAGTAGGATCTGTCTTTTGTGGGTCCACTGTACTGCTGGTAAGGTTTATAATGGCACTTTATTGTTACAAGACACAAGAGTGTAATGATTTTGAGAGTACACAGTAGAATTTTGTTATAACGGACTCAGTTATAACGTATCCTCGGTTATAAAGTAATGCCATGTACGACGGTCCCTTGAGATGTGCTACTGTATTGGACAGTTTTGGATATAACGTACCTCGGATACAACGTACTCAATTTTACAGACCCACTTAGTACGTTATAGCAAAGTTCTACTGTATACGAAATTTGATACCAAATACAACAGCTGTTACCAAAGTTGCGGTACAAACTTGCCGTACAAAGTTGCTGTACAAACGTAAGACAGTGAAATTTGGGGAGAGGTCTTTCACCCGGGGGATCCCCTCCTCTGGAATTCTCTGCCCAACATTGTGACCAACGCGACTAGTCTTGAAATGTTCGCTACCAGACTAAAGACGCACTTGCTCAATATCTCATTTAAGTGCAATGTGTAAAGCGCTCTTGATCTTGGCCTGCTATCACTATAGCGCTATATAAATTGGCTTATTAACTAACTAACTAACTAAACTGCAGTATTTAATGCTGGCTGTATGGTTCAGAGCAGTCAAACCTATTGGAAATTGCGGACATTCACATGTAAACCAATTTTCAATAATACCGTTTATGTTGCTGTTTACTGCTAAGATAGAGGTGCTTAGCAGCTGTGTGCATAGTTGCTGTCTTGTGTTGAATCTTGATTTGTGCGTTATTTTGCAGGTAAGGAAGGCGGAAGTCTTGTTGCAATAAATCCAGCAGTTGATCCTTTATACTCGTGCTACGCAACAAAGAAAACTTTTAGTTTTAAACGTCGCCTCCCGTCTCCCGAGTAAGTTTACCCGTCAATTTTCATCCCGTCGCTTGTCATTCGTTGTAATGTCGTAATCGTAACTTCTCTCATTGTCGACTGTGATCTCCGGCCATTAATGCTGCTCTGTATTCAGGTCCTGATTAGTGCATCTCTGATTTATTTATACCACACTACGATGGACAGTGCCTTGGATATGACTTCACTGAGGTTCAACTGTTCGTATCATATAGCTGAGGAATTTGTGGCGATTGTGTCATTTTTCTTTGCATTTTGATGTCGTAATGTTTTCAGTTCTCGAGGCGTCGTTTTACCGCAGAAGGCTGGACCGCTCCATGGCCATTCCAGCTCGGAAGATGAAGACGAGGACAGCTCTGAGACAAATTCGGTTCAAGAAGGCCTGAATTCGATGGTAGATTATCTTGACAGATGTGTTCTCTAATGATGATATTCTTAGGCCTCTTTGTAACTGTGTAAGATCAATCATGCAATATTATTGACGTTAAGCAGCGCTTAGCATGACCAGTACTTGGATGGGTGACCACGGGCAAGCTCAGCAATTCACAATTGTAGCATAACATAGTAAGAATATCAGCTCTAGAGTACTGTTTGTATATTGGTTCTAATATTGCAGTAATTATTATTATTTGTTGTTGTTGTGCATAGAATTCGACCGGTTTAGAGTGTGAATCCCGAGTCAGTGAGGTAAAACCGGTTGTTCAATACCTGGACCTCGATCTGGACGCGTCACCTGCGCAGGTTTCCGTTGGCTCGAGCTGCTCCGACTCGCAGAACAAGATCGAGTATAATGAGATCGACGTGGAAAGAACCAAGGCCCTGTTCGACGCGAAGTTGATGCTCGAAAAAGAGCGCAAGGGCAGCAACCATTCGGAATCTTGAAACCAACAAAAGTCACCGGGAGACTGTGTTTTTTTTAAATTATTTTCCTCTTTGTCCTTTCAGATTTTCTGCATTTGCCATTTTGGCAGAATTTTTTCCGAGTTTGAAGCACGGACAAGAGCTCATTTTCCTTAGTGGTATAAGATTTTCAGGAGTCTTGCTACTTATAAATAATATTTTTTCCAGTAGTACACGTTAATAATTGTAGAATTGTATTGCAGTTGAACAAACACAAGAATATTTTCATTGGTGCCTTGATTCTGTGCATAACTTTTTTATATTCCGTGTAACATGTCGAGAATTTTTACAAATGGTTTTTAGATTTCCACCAATAGATGGTGTTTTATTTCTGTTGTCGGTCACTATTTTGCTCATTATTTTGAGTCTGTGAAATTTGACTGTGAAAGTTTTAAGGAAATACCAGCTCAGATGAATTCTACAAATATTTGTAAGTTCGTGCATCATATTGCAAGCGGTACTTGATTGTGAATGTAATGTAAGTTTTGTTTTGCACCATTTGTATTTCTGCTCAGAGACACCGTTTGTTGCCGAACTTTTGAAGCCAAGGACCAGTACTCAAATTTTTTAGGGAGGTGAGCCCCTATATCCTTCCCAGTCGTTTAGTCAGAATTCTGGAATAGGGGGGATCAATATTTTCTGGTGAAAGTGCCTTGATGAGCTTAATAAAGGTTGTCGTACCAGGCACTTTAAACTCTTTCACACATTCTCTTCAAATCATACTACCTTCTCTTTCCCCTCCCCCCCCAATTTTTTGACGGTTTTGCGCAAATCCCAAGGCCGGTCCCAGCTAGAATAGGGGGCCCCGTGGCTATGTCAGTGATCCTTCCCTATTTTACCCCTTGTGAGATTGCCCTTTTATACTTTATTTGAAGTTAGCAGTGAGTGAACTGATAAGGAAAGCCAGAAATAGCAATGTAGCAATATGTAGCACATGAAGAAGTAGGAGGAGGAGGAGGAGGAGGAGGAGGAGGAGGAGGAGAAGAACAAGTGGAGTTTAATATATTTTGTATAACATATGGCAGTGCAGTACATGTGATCTACAATTGGTTGTGAAATGTGTATAACACACTTTTGATTTGTGTAGAAATGCTGCCATTTCATTATTGAGGTCCTCAGTGATGTATGTAACTTATGATGTATGTAGGTAATTGTATGTTGAATTGTTTTTATGGCGGTGTTGAATTGTACTTCAAATAAGAATTGTAATGTATTCATTCATTCCTGTCAAACATCTTTCTCTTTTGACTTTAGTAGGCCTATGGTTTCAGCAAGTAAAGGATTTTGATAGCATGGATCTTTACAGATGTGCAATCAAAATCAGTTTGTAAATAAACTAAATATTTGAACTTAGTATAATTGTTACTTTGTACTGTGAAATTATAAAATATTGTTGATGACATCTGGCTTACAAAATGTCCCAGCAATAAGCAAATGAGGGCAGTATCCTAATGCTCTAATTGATACACTTCTTAGAATACTTACTTATCGTCTCATTCTGTTTTTGATTATTATGTTGAAGCTATGACAATTATTTTAGCCAGTACTTTTTCATGTATTGCTTTTTATAATAAAACAGAAGGATTAAAATATTGATGTGTTATTTCCTAAGGCGTTGCATGAACTTGTAGTAGCATTCGTACAGAATATGTTGTGCATTTTCAATTGACTTTCTTAAATCTTAAAAAGTAACAGACTGTCATCAAAAAGAGTTTCATAAGCTGGCCAAGGGTTGCTAAATAAACATGAAAAGTAAGTAAGTGTAAAATCTCGTACGTTTATACAGCCCCTTGGGAAGTAGGCTGGTACAGTAGTAGATGCTTATTCTTATGTGCTTAATCTTTCTTGAAAAGGCTACTGTGTGTGGCGGGGGAGGGTCTGTTGATCTTGATGCAGATTCTCACACTGGACATATCCTGCTGAAAAACTCTATCTAAAGCAAAGTTATTGTGGTAATAGTTTAAAACTCAGAATGGGGACAATCGTTTGCTTTGCAGTGGCGGCTCTAGGATTTGGCAAGTTGGGGGGGGGGGGCGTTGGGGTGGCAACTTCTAATCATGGGGGCAACCATTTGTTGTTTAATGTATGTAGCATTAAGTATAGGGTCCCAACAGGAGGGCCACTGGGGGCCAGGCACTCAATAGCTAGGGGCACTGCCTTCCGGTGGAGCCGCCACTGGTGCTTTGTCGGCTCTAAAAGCAGTAAATTACGTGCGTGTAGGCCTATTCAAAGTAGAACAGTAGGCCTATAGACTGATGCGCTTGTGCATTATGAAGTGGCGCTGTAGAAGTTTAGGATTAGATTTGGAGAAATGTTCAATTTGCGTATGCCTCCTCTCTAGTTCGAATAATTGTGGGTGGGAGCAGTGGGACACTCGCTGCATTTTTGAGAATCGAACCCTACACTGGACGTTAAAAAGCTTTTTTCGTATGAAAAAAGTATTTAAGATCGCGAGCTTATGCTGGCGTCTCATGCGGAAGTGTCGTAACTCAGTCAACTTCTATAGCGCCATATTTGACTCCCTGTCGCTTAATCGGAACCACCGAGAAAAAATATTTTTCTCGGTGTTCAGAACCGAATAATTTCCTGGGGTTTAAGCTACAATGAACGGCATTGGCAGATGCATTGAGTTATTATAATTATCCCCCCATGGGCAGATGTGTGAATGGCTTTCACTTTTGACAGGCAAGTGAAGAGGCCGTAGTAATTAGGCAATGATCAAAAGTGATTGCCACTCAGACATATGCCTGTGTTATTCTCTGTTGCTTGAATTAGACATATTTAACGCTCAACTCTCGGGTCGAAACTTGGTTTTTAGACTCTTCCATGAAGGTAGGCCTAAGGTGTAGGCCTAAGGTGTAGGTCTACTGTACAACCACCTTTCAGTGCCCCACAAAAACTGTTTAATTAATTATTCGAATTACAGTTAGTTAACTTTCCATTTTACCACAGAGAATAAAATAAAGCGCATGAGAATTAATTATTGCCGATTAATTTTTAATAAATAATTATTAAAGTATCTTGATAATGACGAATTCGTTTGCGTCAACAATGGAAACCGCTCTCAGATTGTAATTCTCTTTGAGGATCGTTTTGAGTCGAATATTGGCAGAAATTTTCAAATTCTTGTATGTTTTCTGCTGAATGATTCATTAGACCTATATTGATTCACCTGCAGTCCGTGGCTGGTAAAGTTACATATAAAAGAAGCAATATATTTTAATGCTTAGTAAATAATTAGACCTGTATAAATATAGTAATTTTACGATGGAAATGTGGTTTTGAGCATGGGTTAGTAAGCTAATGTCTTTCTAGAGCCACGGGCCTTCGAATTAAATCGCCTCGCTGCATAGGCGGATTGTATTAAAGGCTAGGGTAGGCTTAAGCCTACCCAACTAATCCCACCAAATCAAAAAATGTTTTTTCCATCAACGCCAGGTCTGTCGCGTGCTAGATGGCAATCGTGCTCCACCTTTTACAATTTTCCCAACAGTTTAGAACACAAACACATGCATTGGCGTTAACTTGGATGAAAAAATGGTGGGAACGCAAACCATGTACCTTCCCTTTCCTATGGTACACCTTCCCTTTCCTATGGTACACCTTCCCTTTCCTATGGTACACCTTCCCTTTCCTATGGTAGCCTTTCAAAGAGTGGGGCTCGAGTCTAGAGGCCTAATAGAAGCTTACGACTATGATTACACATGGCGGTTTAACATTAGTCTAAAAAGTCAAGCATCACAAATGAGGCATTACGAATTTCCAAAGGGATTATGATTTTCATGCATTTAGAGTTTCTCTTCGATCCTTACTATGTTCCCATTCGATACAGGTCAGTTACGCTTCCTCTAAGAAGACGACTCTTAATGTGCAGCGTCATGTCTAGATGGTAGTTTTCTAATTCAGTGTTTCCCAAAAGTGGGTCGCAGGGCTGTCTTAAGAAATTTATATGCATGCAATCCTCCATACACAGCTTGTATTAAAATGATTGTGTTTTATTAAACCTTTACGCAAATTAGCCTACAATAATTTTTGCAGGGTCACGGCATGTTACAAAGCCACTGACGTGAGTCGCACAATTCAAAAATTTTGGGAAGCCCTAGTGACCTAGTCTATAGTACTTTTTAAAATTTAATCTTGTTTCACAATAACGCAAGGAAAGCGTATTCCGACCATTTTGCTCTGAAACTCCACTAACAATAGAGTATCTTATAAATGAGACCAAACCCTAGCGGTTAAGCGAGTTTGCCATACTCATAGGATTTTTAAGACGCGTAACAAAGGTATGTTCCTGGCAAAATTTTAAAAAGCTAATTTTGAAGAAATCTCAATATCTATTTCTCTCATTTTGTCTTATTTGGCAAATATATGAGTAATTCTGCATAATATATTTGCCATATTTTTCATTCAAATTGAATCAGAGCTTTTGTTTTGCCATTTATTCAAAACTCAGAACTTCAGAAGATTACTTTCAACCAACGTTCGCCAGATGGCCTAATGCATTTTTTTAATATCACATTAGGGTCGCTACACGTTACAAAACCTTTGAAATGGGCCGCAGTTCCAAAACATTGATATCAAGTCCCTTGGTATACGAGACGATGCCTATGTGGGGAGGGGTTGTGGCTTCGCAGTTAAGACTACGTGGGGCCAAGTGCGCCTAAGCATGGACCATAGCCTAGGCCACTAAGATACAACCCCTGCCCTGTGTCTGGTGTGATTGGGGAGCTTGCTTCTCTTAGGTAGCTGGAGATGCGCACGGTTTCCACTTTCCTTCTTTCAAAGTTCTGTGAGGCAATGGACTCCGAATATGCACGTCTATTATGCCATAGGCTACTGATGTTCGCTGGCTTTCACGAGGGGTTTGATGCCTTTCATCGGCAGAAATTGTGACGTCTTTTCAAGTGTGCCGCCGATGTCTTCACATATTTCTAGTGTGCCGCAAGACGAACAAGTTTGAGAAACACTGTCATACTAACTATCTCTCGTACTATCCCCCACCAAAAAACCTACTCAACAGTTTTGCACAAATTCCTCGACCACCGGTCCCAGTCCGAATAGGGGGGCCGCCCCCACCCTCCGTGGCTAAGCCAATGCATTCTAGAAAGCCGTTCCCTCTAGCGTAACACAACTGCGCTAGAAGATTTCAGCTGTATCTCTTTAACATAATGTGTTTTTAGACGCCTTTGTTTAAACTTCTGGAGGTTTTTGTCCCAACGAAGAACGTTCCACTGGTTGTGTAGCGTTCAATCAATCGTGTCAAGCGACCATTCAACTGTATCGCCTGAATCCAATATGTCAGACTCGTTTGCAGGTGATACACAAAAGGTATGAACACACAGAATAGGCCTAAGTCCATGTACCTAATTATGTGGTTCTAAAATCCAAATAATTATTCGGAATTATGATCATAATGTAGGCCTAATAATTTATAACGAGTTGGTTTAACTATTTTACTATCTTTAAATTTTAAAATCTTCCGAACCACGCAGAAATAAACTTTGTATAAAACGCGCGTCCATGATTTAGACTACTTATTATCTAAATGAAGTTTTTAAAGGTTTACGAGGACGACGACGATTACGAGTCGATAGAAAAACGCGGCCAAAGTCCTGGTAAGAAGCGTAAATTATTAGCCTTTTTATTTATTTATTTATTTATTCATTTATATTTATTTATTTATTTATTTATTTATTTATTTATTTATTTATTTATTTATTTATTATACTTTATTAGAACTTCGACTATTCTAGTTCGTTGCCAGAAAAATTAGAAAGCGCTTCAAACAAGGCGTTCGTTTGACTTGGATTTAATTAGCCTATAGTAGGCCTATTGGTTTAGACTGAAGACTAACAGCATAATTACCATAGAAACCAAATTATGAGTATAAAAATGAATGAACGAATAAATACATTTATTGTGAAAATATTGGCTAAATTCAAATACATTTATTTAATTTTTAAAAATTGAAGAATGGAATCTTGGAGAAGCATTGACTTTGAAGAGCGACGCTGAAGAATTTCTACTTCACGAGGCAGACAAAGAAGGAGGCGATGAAGACGACGACGAAGAGGAGGAGGAGGAGGAGGAGGAGGATGGGAAGGAAGATGGAGGAGGAGAGGAGGCGGAAGTGACGGCCGCATACGAGAGCGAGAAAGAGGAAGACGAGATGCAGACAAAGAACGCAGAACAAGAAGACGCTGCTGCTGCTGATGCTGCTGGAAACAACGGACCGGAAGATCGCAACGGAGAACCGGAAGTCGGAGAAGAGGAGGAGCAAGGGGAGAGAGAGGTGGAGGAAGGAGGAGGAGAAGAGGAGGAGCCGGAGGGACAGTTACGTCATGCCGTCCGAGTTTTGGAGGCGGAGCATCAGTGCGACGGAGAGATGTTCTACAGAATCGATGTTGAGGACGAAGGCGGAGTCTACGAAGGGCGTTGCAATGATCATATATGCGATGATGATGACGACGACGACGACGATGATGATGATGATGATGATGATGGCGATGATGATGATGATGATGATGGCAATGTGATTAAAGGTGACGGACGCAGTGGTCGCGAAGAGGAGAATGAAGAGGAGGGAGGAGGAGGAGGAGGAGGAGGAGACGAAGGAGAAAGTAGATGGAAAGTTTTCTAAGACCGAAGATTCGGGTGAAATTGAGAAAGACGTCATCACTGACGTAGCAGCGATGGAATATTACGTCATCGATGACGCGATCCGGGAGAAAACTGACGTCATAGAAGCGACTGCGGACTTAGAATCCGCTTCCGTTTCTCCGCTGATCCAGACTGCGGACGACGGCACCGGATTCATTCCGGATCGTCGACAGGAAGATGTCATGGAATCCGGAAAGGAAGAAGGAAAGACGAAATGCGAACCGGAGAATAGCAAGGCAATGAGGGCTTCGATTTCCAAGTTAAAGGACGAAAAGGACTTCCCGGAGAAGAAGAAAAAGAAGAAGAAAAAAGAGAGTCAGACAGCGGGAAGCAAGAACTCGGAAGAAGAAGAAGAAAAAGGAGAGGAAGAGGAAGATGGCGACGACAGAGCGGAAGCCGGAATCTGTGAAATCGAAACCGGAAGCGGTGAAGACGGCCGAGTCCTGGTCGAGAGAGGCGGTAAGTTCGCCTTCCTCTCCCTCAAAGACCTCACCGCCCAGGAACAGAGGCTCTACGGCTTCGAGGCCAAGATCGCGGCCTTGACCTTCGCCCAGCGGCCGCCGCCGGCGATGCCGCGTCGGAAGGAGAAGGCCTCCACCAGTCTACCAGTCCTCGGAAGAACAACAACAACAACAAAGACCGGGGAAGAAGAACAAGGAGGTCGCGCAAAGGAATCGAAATCCGGAAAGGTCAGCGAGGTCAAGCGATCGGCCAAAGAGAACACCGTCAAGAAGTCCGAAGGTGACGGTCTGAAATTCCAAAAACCGGATCCAAGGCGATCCGCAAATACTTCCAGCTGTCCGACGGTCAACAGGAAGCTGTCCGGATCGGCCGCCGTGAGAAATCCGGAACCGCCCCCTCCTCCTCCCACTCCTCCTCAGATCCGGAAGGACGGAACGACGACGACGGCGGCGGCGGCGGCGGCGTCAGGCAGCCGCAGACCCCGCTGTTCGGTTTCCGCCTCCGGGGGGATCCAGGTGGGACCCGAGCCCGGCGCGTCCTACCGGTCGCCGTACGCTTTGTCGCCGGACAAGAAGGCGGAGCTGTCGCGCCGTCTCAGGGAGAAGACGGAGGGGGAGAGGACGGCGGAGAAGGTCAAACAGGAACTGGAAGACCGGAAGAAGAGCGAAGGAAATGCCGCCTTTATGGCCTGGATCGAAAACAAGCGCCTCCAGTCGCGGCGCAAAGCGGATGGAATAAATCTGGCTCCGGGAGAGAAGACGATCGAGGCGGCGGTAAACAAACTCATTCGAAATAGGCCTACAGTAGAACTTCGTTATAACGGACTCGGTTATAACGCATATATACCCGGCTATAACGTTGGCTACCGCAATGTACGGTCCAGTGTGATGTGCTTCCGTATTGGACGGTGTCAGATATAATGTTCCTCGGATATAACGTGCTGAGTTTTTACAGACCCCCTTAATACGTAGTAACGGAGTTCTACTGTAGTCGATTTTATCATAACAAGATGGAAATTTTTGAAGCGAATTCTAGCACGAAATTCAAAATTCTGTTATATAAATTTCAATGACGGATCAGAAAATTAACAGAAGAAAATTCTTTTTATCACCCCCAATGCATCCCCTTTTCTTTCAAATACCATCTGGCACGCTATTATTTTGAAATAGGACACGAGTTTGGCACTTCGTTCTTTTCTAATTCATATCTAAGATTTTTACCAAGTTTAGGAATTCAGTCGAATCCCTTCCACTGGATTTCTGCTTCAATGTAAGTAAATGGAATCAAATGTATACTTTTCACTATAAAATATCTACGTTAATATTGGATTACAGTCAAATCATTAAATGGAAGCGTTTATATTTAACTTTATGCTTTAACCCCTTAACCGTGTATTTAACTGTAACTCAATGTAAAATGGACGGATATATCCGGGATCCCCAGTTAAGGGGTTAATTAATTTTGTCGTTTTTCTTGGGGGATGAACAGCAACGCCGAGCGGCCAATGCGGCGTTCGGCGATTGGATCAAGAGAAAGAAGAGGGAGAAGATGGAGAAGCTGCGCTTGCGAGAAGAGGAGAGGGAGAGGTACATGATGGCGCTGGAGAACGTTGTCTCCGAGCGAGAGAATGCTGAGATCGCTTACAAACAGTTGGTGCAACTGATAGCAATGTACACCGTCATCAGCTATAGCCTACGACAATCACTCGATCCCTCGCTCCTCATTCAACTTCTATGGCGCCACGATCATGATGTCCAGGGCATCAGCCGATGACGACGACGACGATGACGACGACGACGACGATGATGATGATGATGATGATGATGATGACGACGATCAGAATGACAACTCTTTGATAATGGATATTCGGTGATTTTAGAAATGTCCATTTCATAGGCATATGAGGAATTTTGTAAGCATTTTGATCACTTTCGAACCCTCTTTCGCTGTTTTAAGAGCAGATCTTAAAAAGCTGCGAAGGGGTCAAATGAAATAAAACTACTACTACTACTACTACTACTACTACTACTACTACTACTACTACTACTACTACTACTACTACTACTACTACTACTACTACTACTACTACTACTACTACTACTACTACTACTACTACTACTACTACTACTACTACTACTACTACTACTACTACTACTACTACTACTACTGCTACTGCTGCTGCTGATAATAATAATAATAATAATAATAATAATAATAATCATCATCATCATCATCATCATCATCACTATAATCATCATCATCATCATCATCATCATCATAACTGGACTATAAGTGGTTTAATAGGATTTTTACTATGTTGAAAACCACTGACTAATCCTATGATTAACGTGTGCACGGAATGTCTGTCTGGTGGTGATGTGACACAACAGGTGGTTGAAGAAGAAGAAGAAGGTCAACAACTCGGCGACGAAGATGATGCTATCCGCTTCGGTTCTCGGACACTACGCCGCAGGGAGAGGCCCGCGGTCGACGGTGGGTCCAAGGCCGCGCGATCCCACCCACAGGGGCCCCCGTAAACCGGCTGGGAACATAGCGGAAAAATCGGCTTCGGGCCTGCTGGTGTCACCGCGGCAAGCCATGTCCCTGAGAGCCGCCTCCGACTACTTCCGCATGCTGTACAGTGTCTGAGACTCTGAATGAACACGGCGTTGCGATTTCAGGCTGCGGTTCATCTGTTCATAATCCACTCTAGACCAGTCTGTGTTCGTTCGTTCGTTCGAATGTTGCGCCGAACGAAAATGTACATTAAGGAGGTTTTCCGGTCTCGAATATTTCCGCTTCTGATGTTTTCTCGAAACTTGTTGAAGTTGCTGTAAATAAAATTATTGAAAACTTGAGAGATAATGACGCGCAAAACGGCAATTTTAACGGAAACAATCTTAGAATTGTCGTTCTAGAAGATTTTGAAAAGTTGGCGTAGTCCCGACGAGTACTGGACATCTAGCCAACCCAACCCAACCCCCACCCACCAAAAAATTCAAGTATAATTTCTTTGTTGGGTTTCGTCTCAGTAGGTATATGTCCTCCGCGTATTTTTTGCCGATAGAGAAAGTACATTGTAATGCCATAGGTTCCATTATGTAATTTATTATTATTATTATTATTATTATTATTATTATTATTATTATTATTATTATTAAAAGTTAAGATTTATGTGGTAAATTATCCGATAGCGGACTGGCGGAACAAATGCCTTTTCCATTTAAAGGGTAATTTTGAGCACTTATGAAACCCTTTATCTTTATCCCCTCCCCTTCAGACCCATTTAATATCTTTAGAGATCTAGAACATCGGGTAGAGATGAAATCCAGATTGTCATCCACAGGCGCTGTTCGATATGTGCTGAGGGGCGGTGGCCCCTGGCGCCGACCAGATGGGGGCGCCAAAATTGACTCGGGGACCTCTTCTGCTCGTCAAACAATTTTTACCGACTTGGCCCCGGCGCCCACCACTCTGCGCGCCTCTAGTTATATGACGGGGATCGACGCCGTATATGAACGAACTGATAGCGAAGAATAGTAATAAGAATAGACTTCTATAGCGCCTTACGAGTAATGTTATAATGCGCGCCGAATGCTGATTAACGAAAATTTCAAACTTAATTCTTACGTTTATTAAAATCGGTCTATACAATGTAGACTAACTCGGTATCTGTTTCCACGAAGACCGATTTGCCGTATAGTCGCCGGGGTTTAGGCCTACAGGCGGTTGCCTGGGCAACGATTATATTATACGCTTCGAAGAGGCTGATATTCGTGTTTTGGAATCGGCGGAAATTGTCTCAAATCGGGAATTATGCGTTCGAGTCATTTATTCTCACTCAGCGCAATCAGTTTTCTGTGTATTGCTTCTGGTAAGTGGACATTTGAAAAAGGCCTACAACAGCCTATAGTGCTTAGGCCTATGACTCGACCTCTTCCTCTCGACCTTTTTTCGAAGCTTTAGACCCACATCTATAAGGCCTATCTGCATCTGTATAGTCTGTTTCACTGTGTGCTACGGGCGTGTTGCAGCCTATCCTCTCTCTCTCCTCTCTCTCTCCCTCTCCCTCTCCCTCCCATATTAGATATTTTTATATCAAGAAATTCTCAATTTTCCCAGGCACCACATCAGCTGGTACCTGTGCAACCTGACCAGGGTAATTTTTACACCCCTAACACCCCAACACACCCCAATTTGACACCCCCAACACCCCCCCCCAATAATCTCAGCTATGGGATTACCATTTTTTGGTTGTCAGACTTTTTTGGCAAGGGACCGCCAGAATTTACCGACAATCCCCCAAATTGATATTCCTAGAAATAACCCTCAACCTGGCTCATAGGGCGTAGGCGGCAGGCCCAATACATTACTTATAAATAATATTGTTTTAGATGACCAATTTTATAAGTCAAACAAACTATATTTTCTATTTGATGGACTTATGTTTTTATGGTTTTCTGGATTAATGGTCTATAATTAAGTGCACACATTTCTTTATCTGTTTTCGTTTTTAGAAATATTCGCAGTTCGTTTATATCTTCGCATTCACCACAAAAAGGAATACGAGACCCTGAGTAAGTAAGATCTTTGAAATGATACAGTCTGTGACGTCATATATCTAAGGCTATCTTTGTTACAACCAAACATTTTTCAGTGTAAGATAATCTAATGTAACAAAGCATTTATGTAGCGCCAGCTTTTGGTGTCTATCCGTGGTTTCTTCGTTTTGCTCAACAAAAATTTTTTATTGCCGACCAAACCAAGTATTTTTCATTTTTTATAGATACTTTTTTGTCAAGAATGAAAGTTCCCTAGTCGAAAATAATTGTAAAACTAGCGTTTGGGATATTTTATAAATCTGCGGCGGTACTTTACCGTACGCTTTCGGTACTTCTGATATTTCGGTACCGGAAACAGATTTCGAAGATGCATGCTGACGTCAGCTCTGACGTTCGTTTGTCGTCGTCGTCTGCGTCGATTTCGCAGACGATAATGACAACAACAACAACCATAATGCATTAGCGAGTCTCGTAAATTCTGATATGAATCTGTGTGACGTCACCAGACGAGCCGAGACAGGAAGTGATCGACACGGAAGACTACGAGCTGCGCCGGAAGAAGCGATCGCTCGACAATCCGCAGTTCCTTCCGGTCAGTCTGGCGGAAGAGGAGGCGGAACAGGAGGCCCGTCCGACCGCCGAGGAAGTCCGCTCCCTGCTCCGGCAATCCGGAGTATCCGGCGGTGGATGGAAGGTGGATGAAGACGAAGACTACGATTATGACGACGACGACGACGACAACAACAACAACAACAAAGACACCTACAGCAAGAGTGACAACGACGACGACAAGAGTGACAACGACAACAAGAGTGACAGTGACAACTACAACGAGGACGAAGACCAAGATGACGACTGGTACAAGCACAGACGAGCAGCGTGGAACGTAGATTCGGTAAAAGACGGAAGAGAGCAACTTCCACGCGACGAAAACACCAACACCGGACTCACTCACATGGCCTCGAACATGCTCCAGAATACCATCAACGACAAAGTGTCCATGCGTAATGTAAGTTCAGTCATAGGGTTTATACAAGAGAGAGAGAGAGAGAGAGAGAGAGAGAGAGAGAGAGAGAGAGAGAGAGAGAGAGAGAGAGAGAGAGAGCAAGCAGCTCTCCGGTCGGTGTGCTACTCAATGTGCTCTTTATAAAGTCAGAAATATGGTTTTAAAAAGCTAGATTTGCATTTTTCCAGGGGCAAAACGGTGTGGTAACGGGCTAACGGCTAGCATTCTAGCAAGGTTTTCAAATTTTATTGTGAGAACCAGTGTGTAAAGTCAAGATGTATAGCCTTTTCCAATGGAGCAAATAGCATTGCCCCAATGTAAGGTCCATCAGTTTTCATTTCACACTTTTCTTGGGGGCGAAATTTTTTTTGAAATTTTCGTTAAAATTTTTGAATTGTTATTGGAAATTTTTGACTAAGTTTGAGTTTAGTTTCAAAAAAGTTGACTTTTTTTTTTTTTTTTTTTTTTTTTTTTTTTTTTTTGCTTGTCAGCCCTTTATTGCACATTAATAATTCATTCATACATACACTATAATAAATTTAATTAATCTTTTCATTTCCTTGAGGGGGTTTTTGTTTTTTTTTCCACATTATTACATTATAAATTAATTTTTCATTTTCAACAATTTTGGCGTCCATTAAAACAATTTTTGGGCAATTTTTGACCCTCCTTTTGTCAACAACTGTCAACTTTCAGTTACCCCTATAATTACGTCAAAAAACTTTTGACCCCAAGATCAATGACAGGTCCCAATAACAAGGTTATTATTTTTGTGGTGATGACCATTTTATCCCTGTTTTGCTCATCGACTGTCAAAATGTGGTGGTGATGACCTTTTGCCATGCTTTTATCCATATATAGTAATAAGTAGTATTCCATGAAATTTCCTATTTGTGATTATTTGCACAAAGTGAAATTGTTGACGTCAACTTCTCTTGACCTCTCCTCTTCCCTGTCAACAACTGTCAAACTTTTTCAAACCCCCTCCCCCTAAATTGTTGACGTAATTAATGGACAGCCCCTATACTATTACTATATTTAAATAAGTAAGTAAGACAAAATTTCTGTAGCGCTGCCTGAAAGCCTGGCGCAGCGCACCAGTTTATTAACGAGTGCTCAATCTTGATCAAATCCCTATTCTAATCTAATCTAATCTTAAACTTCTATAACGCCACTTTCATAATGCACATGAGCATCAACCGATGGTACACCAAATCCAAATCACTAAAGATCCAGGTCAAATCCAGGGTATCCGGCCGGACAAACGGGTGACAGTCTATGGTGGATAAGATCTAATGGTTCTAAATAAGTTCTATTCCTAAGTTGTGCAGCTGATAGAATTTCCTAGCTTCTTCCTCTCTCTCCCCTCCCCTCCCTCCTCCGCCCACCAGACCAACAGGATTAAGCGCGCTGCTGGTTTCAGAGACGACGTCGATTTTTCTAGCGCCAGATTTTTGTGACTTCTGCACATAGAGTCGGTACGCTGTTTGGGCTTCGCGAAACGGTCTGTACGTTTTCATTCCTGCGATGTGCGTCTTCACGCTGGTACACGTTCTCTGCTGGTACTGGTGGTACATACACGAACTGAAGAAACAGAAGAAGCTAGACAAGAGGAGAGACAGCCGACAGCAGTACCTGATGAATTGGTCAATGTGATAGCATCTCTCACACACACAGTCTGTTGTGCTCAGCTGAAGAGATGCCTTTCGTTGATCTTCACTTTTCAAATTATTGTTTATTTGACGGTTGGAAACATTTGATGAAATTGATTAGGCCTACACAATGCACGAACATTCTGAGGATCTCTTGACGTTGAAAAGACTGATATATTTTCAATGAATTAAAGATTTGCCAGTAAAGTTCTAAGTTTTAAAATTCCATCTATAGCTCCTTTTAGAACTGGTAGCGGTAAATGAACCTAATGGCAATAATTTAAAAGTATAGCTAAACGTTCGTCTTCACTCTTCAGTGATTCAGTGTGGCCTAATTAGGCCATAGCGCGCTCAGCAATTCAATATCTACCAATATGGAAAATTTGAAAACAAAATTAGAGACATAACGAAGAACTAAATAGAATTTAATAAACAGATTGTTGCAGAAAATGAACAGAAGTGCTGCGTTGCAATATTAATTGCAGTTCAACTCCTGTTTACTTACTCTAACTCTACGCTTTACTTACCACCATGGCGCTAAAGAAGTCTACTACTACTACTACTCGCCTACATGTTTGTCGTCATCAGATGCGTTCTCAGAGATAATTAATCTTTCTCGTTCGTCGGCAGAAAAAGATTTATTCTGTGAATTAAAACCTAAAACTTTCTTCTTTATTTTATCGATTACAATTTTTAACATAAAGAAAATCTAAAGAAGTTGAATCTTTTGCCTTCGACCGATTGTTTGTCTGGATATCGAAGCCAGTTGTGTGTGACAACAGCGGATCCTACAGTAGTCATTGATAATTATATAGCTCAATATACAATCAATTTTCGATGGATGCTTTTCTTTTGTGTTATGTTTCATTCGTTTTAATCGAAATTGTAATATCTATATGTAGTGTCATCATTGCGGCAATGTAAATATTATTGTTTTTTATTAATAAAGGCAGTATAAGTATATAATGTCTATAGGGCAACTATATTATAATTATATTAATATGCTTTAGCATTTAGAAGCATACACTTCAGATTTACTGCTAAGGACACTGGTATTTAAAGATGTCTTGTATGACAGTGTCAAAGGAATCTTGCCAAAGTATTATTCGTTAGAATTTATAATGCATTTACAGGTGATGGTTGAAGAAAATTCTGTTTTTGTTGTTTTTGGAGGCTGGTATATCATTGTGATGGCAGTCAATGTTTACAGTACAAGCAGCGACAGTCTCAGTCGCCACGAAGCACTTTCGTGGGTGAATAACATTCTTCAATCAAACTTCACGAAAATAGAGGAATTATGTACAGGTCGGTGTATGATAAAGCTGACAGCACCACTGCCTGTTGTCATTGTAATTTTAACCAACTTCCTCTCAAAACCATCATTTCATCACATATGTTTAGATGGATTTGTGACTTGCATGATGTTCATTTTCAAACAAATGGCATTTTTCAAAAGCAAATAATTAGTGCCTCATACTTATTTCCTTTAAGCCCTTTAAAAGAAAGCGTTTTTGAATGTTGGCTTTTTGTCTGTTAATTAGTTTATTCTGAAATCATAATGCGAGTTTGTCAATATCAGAAAAGGTAGCGAGTTAGAAAGAAAGGCACGGACGAGAGTGAAATTTGGCTGTTATAACAGAGATGAGATTATTGTAACTCATTTGACATTTCAGCTATTTTGAATCAGTGTTGATGTTATCTATGTGTGCCGGTTTGTTTGTATTGAATGACCATTAGATTGGATTCTGTTGTTTGAAGATTTAATGGTATTTGTAATTAATTATTATTTATTTAAATTAACCAGTTGAATTGGTTTTGACAGGTGCAGCCTATTGCCAGTTCATGGACATTCTTTTTCCAGGTGTGGAATTTAATATACATCAAGTTCTTTATTCTATTTCTTGATGTTTATATATGTGTATGAGCATGTGTGTGTGTGTGTGTGTGTGTGTGTTTGTGTCTATATTTATGCATGTATTTATTATTGTTTTTAATTATTATTAGTTATGAAATGAATTTTTGCCATTGCTGGTGTTTGTAGGATGCCATGTATGTAACTCAGTGTTAAATCTGTTAAATCCTGACCTATATTATTCATGTACTTTGTAATGTGTTCAAGTAGTCCTTCTAGGATGATTCACCACATAAATCCTAACTTTCAAGAAATAAAATAAATAAATAAATAAATCAGTGGTAATAGAACTTGCATCGCATGGAAAATTAACTGAAAATAGTTCATAGCACATGAACTAGTAAGCTCTAAATTATAAGGTGAAAATAATGCTGTATTGAGATATTGGAATTTTCAATATATGGTCGTGTATCAGAGTCTTTGTCATTTGTCTTTCTATAATTAGTCTTTCTGATTATTTCTTTTTGTCTCGAAGGCACGATCAATTTAAAGAAAGTCAAATTCAACACGAAATTGGAACATGAATATATCAATAATTTCAAATTGGTGCAAGGAGCCTTCGAAAAAACACAGATCGATAAGGTAGGATTGTCTATGACACTCCAACTAGTCTCGTTGATTCTAATCTAGGATTGTTGAGCTATTTACAGTCAAACCCTGTTATTGTGACATTTGATGGGCGTCTCGAACGTGACCGCCTAGTATTTGCAAAATTTTCTAGGTTTTTATTTTCAATTAAGATTTTGGAAGTAAATCTTGCTTTGCTTGTTTTTTTGTCGTAAGACAATTAGATTACGATGTGGAGTTTCTTCAATGGGGTTTTTTGCAGGTTATTCCAGTCGAAAAGTTAGCAAAAGGCCGTTTCCAGGATAATTTCGAGTTCGTTCAGTGGTTCAAAAAATTCTTCGACGCAAATTATGACATGCACGAATACGACCCGTATGTGGCGCGTGGGGGCGAATCTCTTGGCGGCTCGATGGGGAACATAAGTGGGGCGAAACGACCCCCGCAGAAAGCCGTTCCTACGGAAAAGACCACTGTCGTACCAAAGTCTGTTGCTGCGCCAACAGGTTGCGCCTGTTTTATTAAAGTTTCAACTATTTCGTTTTTGCGGACTTGTGCTATAGTGCTCAGAGTCTCTGTGAGTCGTCTGTGATGGCTGGAACAGCATCTAGTGGCAAAAACTGAAATGCTGGCTCATGCCTCCTCAATTTTCGCGTAATTGATTCCCATATTTGGTGTTTTATCCAGACATCATGCCTTTGGAGGAGGGGGTAATTGCTTGTGACTTGGCTGGAGGGAATGAGATACAGTTCAATGCAAAAATTTGTGTCAGTGTTGGAATTTTGGGAGGATTTTCGTGGTCTTGGGAGGAGTGGGGGGGGGGAATCTCCCCTGTAACAGGCCTGGATAAAACACTGCCCATACTGATGTATTTAGTTTGAGGAGGAGTAATAAAGAAAAGGGAGGTTGCCTGGTTGCACACTGTGTTTATGAACTTTAAATCTTACGATGATTTAACGGTTAGGAGTTGCGTTGTGTCGTGTTCCTGTAGTTGCACGCGCTGCTGCACCTCCTCAGCGACAGAAAGTTCCCGCTGTGGGACTTGCTTCCAGCAGAGGCCCGTTGACTCGGCTGTCGCCTTCAGCTCACGGCGCCGACAACAATCAGGTGAAATTAGACGAAGCAACAATTCAGGTATTATACATCGAGCGTTTAACCCTTTTGTCGTCGTTCTTAATCCTTTCGTTGCATTTTCGAACCCACGGTGCCAAAGGGGTTAAATGTCAACTGAGTGACTCTGTCTCCCATTGGGGGCTGTGCATTAATTATGTCAACAATTTTTGGGCAATTTTTGATCCATCCCTCTTGTCAACAACTGTCAACTTTCAGTGACCCCCCTATAATTGTGTCAAAAATTTTGACCCTCCTCCCACTAAGACCAGTGATGGGTTCCCTAAAAAGTTTAGGTTATTTTTGCAGAGATGAGATCATTTTCCCTTTATTTTGTTCATCAAGTTTCATAATGTGGCAGTGATGACCTTTTTTTTGCTTGTCAGGCTTTTTCCGTTATATTAAATAGTATTCCATGAAATTTCTTATGTTTTTATCATTTGTAAAAAAATTAAATTGTTTTTGTCAACTTCTCCCGACCCCCCTCTCCTTTGTCAACAACTGTCAAACTTTTTCAAACCCCTACCCCCTAATTTGTTGATGTAATTAATGGACAGCCCCTTGGCAGTTTAACCCTTTGTGACAATGCAACCTTGCTGGCACGTCAACGTACTGGTCGATGCTGGCACACGGTGTCAAAGGGGTTAATCGTTTGGTGCTGACGGATTGTGCTCAGATGCAGGAGATGAAACTGACGATTGACGCGCTCGAAAGGAGCGGGACTTCTACTTTGGAAAGCTGCGCGACATCGAGGTGTTGTGTCAGGAACACGAAAGCGAAGGATTACCACTTATGTCGCAGATCATGGACATACTGTACGCCACCGAGGTACGTTTGCGCGAATCTACGTAGTTTCTGTATTCAACCAGAACGTTGATAAGTAAGCAAGTAAGTAAAATCTCAGGAATTTATATAGCTCTTTTTTAAAAGTAGTACTGCAGTAGATTCCTATTCAATCTTGGGCGCTTGACCATATCTAGTCAGGTCAGTTTTAATATGTAGATGGATCTATACAAGATATTTTGCAACTGCAGTTTATTGTGTTATGTTTGAAATTTTTCCAGGAGGGGTTTGCTCCACCTGATGACAGCAATGCAGTGGGAGACAACGCAAATGACGACGAATATTGAAGATACATCTTTCCTTGCCGCTAAAAATCCGACATTAGATCAAGAACGCTGTTTGGTGAAGAACGTATGGTTTGGTGGCTGAGGTGTCTCTAATGCTGCGGACATCTTAGATTTGTCGACACGGCCTTCAGTTTTTGCATTCTGTTCCAAAATTACATGTTTCATGTTTTACAGGTTTTTTTTCATTATTAAGGTTTTTGCTGCAATTCTTGCTATATGTTAAGTATATATTATGCAGATCTTCAATGACCTTAGAAGTGCAAAGATGAGAATGTTTAAGGAAATAAGTGATGTGCTGTAACTGTTGGCTGAATGGCTTGTACTGAATTGTATTTCTGTCTTATAAGTGTGTGTGTGTGTGTGTACGTTGGGGAAAAGCCAAATAATTGAATTCAACATTAAATGAGCTACTTAAAATTTCAAATTCTGTATTTATATGGTAAAGAATGTTTAATAATAAAATGGAAGCATACTTTAATTATTCCAGCATGCATTTTAATATTTTCTTACCTGTGGGTGGGGAAGTGAATTTGCAGGTATTTGAATATTATTATATTTGGCATTGCATAGTTCTGAGATCTGCAAACAGACTTAGATTATGTTTAACTGTGATGTTGACTTCAGATTTTGGAAAATTTTGTACAACTTGTATACTTCTTTGAAGATAGAGCAATCATTTTATGACGACTGGTTTTCTTGCATAATAATAATAATGCCAAGCTGTGACATTTTTGCTTGTTCAAACAGAAATGCCAGCAATAATACATTGTCATGTTTTATTTATTGTTGACTTTGCTTTGCACACGGCAGCTTTGGTTGTACAATTTTCCTGCATTGATATGTTACAGATGTTGTTTGCAGTTACTTGTAGAAACGTTTTAGCACTGCCTCTTTCTTTTGATGGTGTACTTGAGTCAGTGGTGTAGCCACGGGAGGGGGGTTTGGGGTTAAAACCCCTTGGATGGCAAAAAAAATTTTTTTAATGTATTCCCATGCAATTTTTATTTTTGGAGGCGATTTTTGGCAAATTTTTTGGTGAAAACCCCCCTTGGCGGCTATTGACGAAATTTTTTTCAACCCCCCTTCCGGAAATCCTGGCTACGCCACTGACTTGAGTGGTTCATTGCTACTACTATATTGACTGGGAAAATCAAAAAGACCTCTTTGAAATGTACCTGGTACCTAGGCCTGTTAATTAAATCTGAAGAAATATGCAAGTTGGAGTGCTACTAGAAGCAAGCGGAACTCACTTTATTCAATTTAAAACCTTTCACTAGCATTAGCAGTTTCTTGCTTTTAGCAGTTGCTTTTCGGTGTGCGCTTGTTTATCGATGTCGGTCGCATTGTAGAATTTTTCCACAAGATGTGTTCATGTTGCAACAATCTGGCATAACATGTGGTGCATTGTACTGTATAATTTTCGGCATACCGTAAATGCCAAGAGTTTACTCAGTTTCTAAGATCTGCTATGTAATTACAATTTGGTCTTATGTCATTAATCATCCACTTCGTATTTTTTGAACATTCAAATTTTGCTTGTGGCTGATTACCCTCAAATCGTAATGTTTGTAATCATCCAATTAAATTGTCCCTTTGATTTTCTTTTAGCTGTGGCCACGTTCAAATTTTGCTTGTGGCTGGAAAAAAAAATCAAAAACCTCTTATGTTATCCGTTAATGTTTGTCGTAATAATATTTCAGGTTCACTTGAAACGCTTAAATTTTCTTGTTCGTTTTCCTTTTGATTTAATCCCTCCACCATTTGGTGAGGATAAGGTCTCTAATTCTTTTTCTTAGAAGTGGCCATAGGCGGAGATTTAGATTAGTTTCTGATAGATTCGCGCCTTTCTTTCTATAGCGCTCAGCAGTTGTACTGCGCATTTAATTAATTTATGCAAGGTAGAGCAGCTCATCTATATCAGAACAGGAAGGTGACACTTTCACGTTGAAGCCTCGCCGGAAATGCCGAAAATGAGGCGGAAATGACGTCACGGTTGTTATCTGCTGACTGCGTGAAAGGCGAATTCAGTCGAAAGATTTTATCGATAAAGTTATGTTTTAAAGTGTGAAATTTGGACGCAGAGACAATTAACCGTCACGAAGCTACTAAGTCTTCCCAATGGTTGACCTTGCTCTCGTCCTTGCATCCACCAATGGACGCACGGCTCTACTGTCACGTGCCGCTGTCAGCGAATGGCAGGCAACGCTGCCGAACGATTACGTCACTCGCATTGAATTACGTCATCGTCAAAGTAACGTATTTAGAATCGATAAACAGATAACGGACATTGGTGGAGCTTTGGCTAATAGTCTATATTATAGACTCTATAAGCATATGCATAAGCTTGACTACTGGTTGCTACAATGGTTGCCATGTATTATGACATTAACGTACTGGACTGAAGAAGCCTTTTGTAAGATGTGTCTTCCTCTCATATCTTCTCAAGTTGACAGCGCCCAGTTTAAGAAGGCGGTGCTCTGTACGTTCAGACGAGGAGTTGTGTTTAACAGTACGTTCTTACTTTGGTACCTCTGGGTATCCTTTTGGGTATCCAGGTTGGAGGGCGAGAGACTGGCCAAAGGCATTTTAGACAGGTAATTCTTCCCCCGGCTTGCCCGGGTTAAGATACAGCACATTAACTTAATCAACGAAGATATAAAATTTAACGCAAAATCCAACGGGTCAGAATTTGAATTGCCTCATTTCCCCCTATTTTGGGGGAAATGGGGCAATGAACCTGCTGTGGGTCAGGAAAACAGCCGGCAGTTTTCCTCGATTACTGCGCTAGAACAGCGCTCAATTTGTATGCATTGTTTGCACAATGCTGGGTTTTATTACCGATATCGACCGCTAGGGGGCTATACGTCTCTTCTGCCATTTTGCTTTAACCTGTTCTAATGAGACACAAGAAGACGGGTTTACAGTCTTGCCGGTATAGGCTATTCAGTGGCGTAGCCAGGGTTCGAGATTGAGGAGTCGCCATTACTTGTACAGACGATCTTGGTCTGGTGGTGTTATTGGGGGGCGAGGGGGCTTGGGGAAGCGTCGTGAGCTCCCCAGCGAGATCCTGGCGACAAAATGTAAGGTAATATTTAGTTTCAAATTTTGGAATTTTGAGCAGTTTTCCTATCTATTTGATATATTATCCAATCCACTTCGCAGTTCATCGTAATTCCGACCGTAATCATCGTAATTCATCGTAATTCTGACCGTAATTCATTGTAATTCTGATTGTAATTCGTCGTAATACTCATGGAGGGCGCCGCAAGCCAAATATTGGGTGGGCCAACATGGCCTGTTTGAAATTGGACAAAGCAAGGACTAGTGCTACAGTAGGCTATAGATATGCAAAAATTCAGAAGAGTGATGAAACGAATTAAAACTAATACTGTGTCGTTTTTCCGTATTAGTGTTCCGTGAAGTACTCTATTGTACGCAGTTCGTGCTACTAAGAGTTCGAAAAAGAATCATAGAATGGACATCATTCCGGAAATTAGAACACGATCTTGAGCAAATTGATTTCCATTCCACTGAATGGAATTTTGCTCAGAGTTGCTCAACGCTCATCTAAAGACAGGAATATCGTAACATATGCATGATCAAGGAAGAGGAGGAGGAGGAGGAGGAGGAGGAGGAGGAGGAGGAGGAGGAAAGGAGAGAAGAAAAGGAGGAAGAAATGAAGAAGAGAAATAAACAACAAGAGAACAAACAAGAGGGAGAAGAAGAAGGAGGAAGAAGAAAAGAAGCAGCAGACGAATAAGAAGAGGAACGAGAACAACATAAAATAGGAAACAAGAACAAGAAGAAGATCGAAGAGAAAAGAAGAAGAAAATAAGAAGAGGAACGAAAACAAGTAAATGATGATGAACCATGCAAGATGATGATGATAACGACGATGATGCTGAAAATGAAGAAGAAAAGAAGTAGATGATGATGATGATGATGATGATGATGATGATGATGATGATTATGATGATGATGATGATGATGATGATGATGATGATGATGATGATGATGATGATGATGATGATAACATTGATCATTCTGTGTTTATTCAGAGGCGATAATGAAACGAGACAGAGAAAGGAACGGCAATAAAATGATGAAAAATGTAATAATAAGACAGATGACATAAAAGCGACACGCGATGAATCACAAAATGGCATCAAATAAATCACTAAATGACGGCGTCCCGATGAACCGGCGACATCTCTCCGCCTATGTCGCCGGGTTAGTCCGCTCCCAGTCGCCCCCACTCTACCCCATCCCCATCCGATGACCCCTGACCCCGCGAGGTTGATCAGTCAGTGTCTGTTCCGACGTAGACCGGAGCTACATAATTAATTCCCGACTGACTGACTGGTTGATTGATTTGTTGATTGATTTATTGATTGATTTATTGAGGGGGATTCCAGTTTGCGATATTGCTACACGTTCAAACTGTATTGATATTGATTGCCGATAAAACGTGTTTCAACGGAATTCCTAATACGTGACCCCCATCCGCACTCTCCGTGCTCGGTTTATGTGGTGGGGTGGGGGGGTGTGATGATGGGGTGAAATGGGGGTGGAGTGGGCAGGTAATTTCGTGGTGGATGATTCACGTGCTTTTGTTCGCTCCATTTTTTGTCAAAGCTCGATCGTATGTAGGCCTATCATAAACGTATTATATGCCTATGTTTGGTATCATACGCAGCAGGTATTTTAACGTATGGCTCTTTGTCATACGCGCTATCATGCGTGAGCAAAACTACCTTAGACCCACATAGCCATGAAATTGCGTCACTTTCCGCAGTCTGTTAGCCATTTACCTGCGCATAGAAATTAAAAGGGGAACAAGTGCTAACGAAGTGAATTCTGGGATCAGTTACAGTGACGTGGCGTGACGTCGCAATTTATATTGCTCGCTAAGTTATCAAATTATAAGTAACCGAGCAGACTTATAAAATACGCGCATAATACGCGTATTTTAGTTTGTTATTCATATACGCACGTATTTTTACGTTTTTTATTTTGTCATACGCGTATGATCGTGCTTTGTTTTTTGTAGATCTAAGTTGTATTTGATTTGTGGTTTTTGCGATTATTTTGCGCAGTTCCTTATCAAAGTCTTGCCATCTGAATGGCGTCTCTCTGTCTTCAACCACTTAAATTGGAGGAAACGGTGAACACATTCATCGGCGTAGCCACGGGGGACGGGAACCCCCCACAACTATAATTCTGACTAGCTTACGTCCGCATCATCATTGCTTTAAATAGTGCAGGAATAATCAATAATATTATTCACATTTTCGATCTACAGGGTTCAGATTATAACTCAGCCATTTCGTATTATACACTAGCGCCAGAGACTGTACGAGAGCGAGGGACATACATACATAACCGGTTCCCAACCTCTCTCTAGTGCTGCGACCTTTTAATTCCATTCAACACGATGAGGCGACCTCAACCGTAACATTATTTTGTCCATAATGTAAACTGGTAAAAACATAATAATGTTACGACTATTGAAATGTTTGAAATCATTCTGATTCAATTGTCTGTAATGTCTCTCCTCGAATGACAATTATTGTAAAAGAAACTTGTAACTACCAATGGGGAAATTTTGTAGGCCTACCATAACAAGTTTTACGCCTCGGAAAATAGGCAACCCCATATTTCCGATGGTATCAGGCGACCTCTGGCAAATCGTCATTCGACCCCCGTCGGGGACGCGACCCACAGGTCGAGAACCACTGCCCTCGGACCCATCCGCTTCAATCCTAAGTTGATGATGATGATGATTCCCTTGGAATAGAGGTTTGCACTTCTCGCACTGTTTTAACCATTTGAGTGAAATACGAATTCGTCGTATTCTATTGCACTGAACGCTCGCCAGGTGGCCAACTTTTGTTTTTCTTCTGTCGACGACTTCGAGAAAAATGAAATATGGCGGCTGTCTCTCCCATCCCTACCCCTCCCTACCTCGGCCTCCGCCCCTTCCCCGTTTCCACAAATATTCCGTCTCTCTCTCGCGCGCCGCAAATCACCGTCGACGGATAGAAAAGCGATAATCGAGGAATTAATAGACGAAAGACTCCGTCGTCGATCAATAGTCGGCGCCGGGAGGGGGGTGGTTCCCGAGGGCGTGGGGGGAGGCAGAGGACCAGAATTGGGATGGGGTTGGATGAGTGAGGAGAGAAGCACCCCTCCCCGCCGCATTACGAGTCACGTGATTTCCGTTCGGTCTCGTGACTTCGAGTCGTCTGTCGTCTGTCGGGAAATTGATAAAGCCGAGACAACGGATGACGTCACGCGTATAAGCAGACGAGAGAGAGAGAGAGAGAGAGAGAGAGAGAGAGAGAGAGCCTCGTTTTGAAGTCCCCGAAAATAACAACAGGCCAAACACCACTGTCATTATTAAATCGATTCACGGACCCTGTGATGCGGCTCCATTTGGCAGTCTTCGCTAAGCACGCAGATTATTATTATTATTATTATTATTATTATTATTATTATTATTATTATTACAAGTGAACTTCTACAGTGCCATTTTATTAATGCGTAATCCCCCCACTGTCGAATCCAATAAGTCAGACCGATCGGGTAAGGAGGGCATGAGTAGGGTCGTTGACCTCTGTCCAGTTTATATACTGCCCACCCACCCACACCATCACTGGTTCCTATTCATCTTCGATCAACCCGACATGACCTGTGACGTCATAAATAAGGTCGATAGAACCAATTTAAGCAGAAAACGGATTCAATAACGGTAGCATATAGTAATTATAGTAATGACCCCACCAAAATAAAACAACCAAAGAAGATATATATATATATATATATATATATATATCAGCAGGTCACGTGGTTAAATGGGTTTTGTAATTGTGTTTCTATAGCGCTTGTTCGCTGGAAAGGAAATAGGCGGCTCTCCTTCCAAATTTATATTCGTTTAAAAAGTCAGGATAATTGAGGACATCAAAAGTCAGTTTCTACGGGGATCTGAACAGTCTTCTGTCATGACATCGACTGGCGTCACGATGACTTGGCGATGACGTTCCATTGACGTCTCCGACGACGACGTGAAGGCACTCCGTGCGAAAAGCAAACTGATTCGACGCGAAGATGAAAATTGCATTGGAACAGCTAGCGAGTCCAAAGACCTCATAAAAATGCTCTCAGATCATAAAATATTTAGCGCAATATCAAATCTTGGGACACGATTAAAACGCCGTCCACATTCTGTCATCTGGTTGTCCGGGATGAAATCCTGAACGTAAGTAAGTAAGTAAGTAAAGTGACTTGATCTCATTCGGTACGCCATCAGATGTTGCTTACGTGCATTGTGAATGGCGCTATAGAAGTCAATGGTTAGATTAGATTAGATCCTGTTTATCGCTGGGTCTATGCTGCTTACAATCGTCAGGATCGAAAACTGGATGGATCGAGTTCTAATATCCGGTGGAGGATAAACCGAACGACCTTCCTGCATATGGCGTCACTGGTTTTGCTGTTGGTCGTGGTGTTGCTGGTGTAGCTGGTCCAGCCTCACGGTGGCGAGGGACGTGGTCTTGGCGCGACAGAGCCGCGTCTGCAGGTCGACCCCGGCGGTCTCGCTGTGGTACCACCGGGTCGAGAATACCTCCCCCGTGCCGGCCCTCCGGCAGGCAAACCACCCGACCAGCCTCCGTCGGAACCTCTGGCTGGTCAGGACGTAAACGACGAAGTTGACGGAGGAGTTGAGTATGGCCAGGGCGTCCCCCACCGCCGTGTAGTAGTAGTGCCAGTGTCCGCACGCCCTCTGACCCTCGTCGACGAAGGTCCAGAGGACGTGGTCGACCAGGGTCGGCGTCTGGCAGACGATGAAGACGAATATGACGACGACCAGGACGAACGTTATGTCCTTCTGGACGACGCACCCCCCGGGTTTTCTCGACTCGGCGCGCCTCCGCTCCTCTCGCGTTCGCAGCGTCTGGACGAGCTTGAAGTTGAAGAAGGCGAGGCTGACGAGAGGACCGCCGTGGATGAGGAAGAAATAGAGGAGATTCGCGTAGATGATCCGGTAGAATATGTTGGCCCCAAAGGCACTCATCTGGAAGACGGACTGGGTCGCGTTCGGTCCCGTACAGACCTCGGCCTTCTCGTACTCGACGAAGCGAGGCAGGTTGTAGACGACGGCGAAGCAGGCGACCAGAAGGACAAGGGCATGGATGCGTCGCTTGAACTGGAAACTCGAATACCTCAGCGGACGACACACGGCGAAATACCTGACGATAAAAAACGAACAAAAACGACGCCTTTCCAGATTTCAATCGTTCAACAGACTCTTTCGTTACAGAATCGTGAATAAAAATGGCAATTTAATTTGCGATACCGACCCCTCTTTCTTTTTCTTCTCCACAACCACCACCACCTTCTTCTTCTTCGTCATCCTCCTCCTCCTCCTCATCCTCTTCTTCTTTTCCTGGCGTCTACATGTGTATGCGAATAGAAACACTACTTATCTGTGTAGAAAGTGCTTCAGGAATTTTCAAGATATCTTCAGATTTCGTCGTTTGCACGTAAAACACATTATATTGTGGTCTTGACAAAGGTCACATGAATTGTTTGTTGGCAGCGCGTGCCTCAATATTCATTCGACAACTATTAATAACATTAATTGATGTAGCGCCGCATCAAGACAATGCTCCATTGTTATTAGTCGCGCAGTAACGGCAAAATCTTGTCGAGATTTGAAAATTAATTATTAATCTTTCCAATCGTCAAAACAGCGATTTAGTTTACCCTAACTTCAATCTGTAAAAGTTTCGGTCTTGGAATATATCTAGCGCGCGTGTGAAGATACAGTAGAACTTCGTTATAAACGCATCCCCACTCATCCCCCTTCCACGTGGGGGATGAGTGGGGATGCTTCCCCCACTAGACTTTCGGACTTTTTTCCGCTTGTGAAGCCTATTTTTAGGTGAAAGTCTAGTTAAGACTACGGGGAAAAACTGCGGATGACCTTTTTTGCTTGTCGACCTACTTTGTGGGTGAAAGTGTAGTAAAATTAGAGAAAGAAATTCCTGTTTGCCAGCCTTTTCCGGCAAAGTTTATTGATTTCCCCTTCTCTTTTAACCACCCCCCCACCAACTTCTTGTGAAGTCATTATTTCATCCCACCACCAAGAAATCATGGAACCGCCACTGTATAAACGTATACTTATGGAGTCTGTAAAATTGAGTACGTTATATGCGAAGTACGTTGCTATATCCAATACCATCAAACACGGTACAGCGCATCGCACGGGACCGAATGCATTGCGCTACGTTGTAACGTCGTATAGCCGAGTCCGTTATATCTAAGTTCTACTGTATTTCCAATAGAAGCAGGAACGAATGATTTATTTCGGTGGCTGGTTCAGCCGAAGTTTCCCCCTTCGAATTCGATTATAGACAAAGGGGAGGAATTACAGTAGACCAGGAAATTAAACCGTTCATCGTGTTTAAGCTTCGCCCTGACCGTGAAATGGAAAGGGAAAGGGCCAACCAGCTCCACTCATCAGACACTTTAACTCAACGACGGGGGAAGAGGGGCTGGTTGGGCCCCCGTGCAGAGTGGTCCATTAGGATTTGTAGTCGAAGAAAGGCTGCTTGCGTACACTTCACAACCACTGCGCTGCTTCGGAAGCTTTGGAAATCAGAATTTCAAACAGATCTGAACTGAATTAACCCTATATGGTCAAAATTTTCAAAAGGCAAGTGTGCGGCTCTGTCTACTGTGGGGGAGGGAGGGGTTAACTCAAAAAATCGAACGCTGAACTGGCTTATAGAGCAGTCCCAGAGAATCGATGGTTAGGTAAGACCCAGTGTAGGCCCTTTAGTTCTTGGGTCAAACGCAGGGGCGTAATATCCTGCCATCACCATTGGGGGGGGGGATAGAATAATTTGTGTAAAGTATACTCACACATAATATGAAACCACCCCTCCCCAACCCCACGGGGATCTTTGGATTGTCAGACTTTATAGAAGCAAAGAAGCTCAACAAACTAGTGATGACTTTTTAAAGCATTTAGAGTAGTGTTTGAAATTTAGTCAACAATACATGGTGGGGGGGGGCAAATGATACTATATATCCTTCACTAATTATTGGGTGGGATCGTCCCTTCCCCGTGATCTACGCCCTGGTCAAATGGGTTTGTCGAGAAAACTTTTTCATTTAAATTTCCGTCCCAACTTGACCCAAGATCTACCTGGGTCCGACCCAATTATCGTTAATTAGGTCGGACCCAGGTAGTTAATTAGCGCAATAAATGCAGAACATAGCCAAGCATTTGCCGTAAGTATTGCTGTCAGAGGCGTAGCCAGGAATTTGATTGGGGGGGGGGTATAATGTGATTTTGAAAACGTTTGAAAATCTTTAAAAACACATTGAAAATTTTAATCTATCCTCATTTTGGGGGGAATATATATACCGATATACCTCCCCCCGTCGCTACGCCCACGATTGCTGTGCATAATACACCTGGTCTTACCTGTCAAATGACACAAGTACCGTCAGCAGGACCGATCCGGTGAACGGTACCAAGTACACTGGCCAGAGAAACGGCATGATGTCGATGTACAGTACGTAGTACTCCTCCAAGTACCCGGCGTGCGGATAGACGGCCGGGAGCACGTACAGCGGTACGGCGGCCAGAAGTACCAGCGTGTCGGAGGCGGCGAGACCCCGTAGCAGGAATGACGTGGCCGAATGATTTCCCTTGTCCTTCCAGAGCACGAGGAACGACAGGGCGTTCCCGACACACCCCATGACGCACAATGACCCCGAGAACACGGTGTACAGGGCAAAGTCGAAGAAGGCGCAGGTGCTGGCGATGTTGTACTCGCCAGACCCCAAAGATTCGTTCCAGGAGAGATTCGAGCAGTCAGGCATGGTCAGAAACTGTCGTCAAAATCAAAATATCCTCTCTAAAAACGTTCTATAGGCTATCTTATCTCAAACGAACCGTATCATTTCTTATCTTGTACTGTACGCAAGTAAGCGATTGAGTCAAATCTCGGGAATTTATATAGCGCTTTCGTTGGAGTAGTTTATTCTGTCTTATAACATGTATATCTTTTATCTAACTGTATCGAATCTTTTTTCCGCAAGAATAACAAATTATCAATCAATTCTCTCGCTCTAAGTCAGACTGACGAAATTCGCTCCATCCAGAGAATCTCTCTCTCTCTCTCTCTCTCTCTCTCTCTCTCTCTCTCTCTCTCTCTCTCTCTCTCTCTCTCTCTCTCTCTCTCTCCTACGCCCAGCCAGCGAGGCCCGAGTGTGTCCTCCTGCCCCGTATACCGCTCGTAGCGTCGAAGGCGCGGCCGATTGGTTTCCACCCGTCGAATCTCGTCCCCGTTGTCTCACGGGACGTTTGCTGCTGCTGCTGCTGCTGCTGCTGCTGCTCGTCTGTTGTCCTCCGCTGTTGCAACGGTCATCCTCCTAGACATCCATCGGTGAATCTTATCTCTGTCCGAGGTGGTAGATTGCGGGAGTGGAGTGGGGGGGGGTGTCGCTTATAGAAGCTTATGGCGCCGAAATTAATACATGTCACACCACGTTATGCACAGCTATTGTATCTCTCCATCTTGTACTGCATGCAGCGTTATCTCTGTCTGTCTGTCTGTCTGTCTGTCTGTCTGTTTGTCTGTCTGTCTGTCTGTTTCTATCTCTTTCTGAAGCCATAGGCCTATATAGTTCTTCTCTATGTCGCTACGGTCTTTGCTAAACTCCCACAGGCGATATCAAGTTACGACTGCAGTTAACACTGACAGGGCCTGTCAGATATAAATTCTTGCTCTTCCTTTTGTCGGAAGGTGAATCGGTTCTAATTGTACTCAGGCATCGAGGTTTGCATGTCTACGACACGTTTTTGGGCTTTAAAAGCCTCCGACTGTGCGACTTATAATGAGGCGTCGTTAGTAACAATGTCGTTAGTAACAATCAAACGGAGGCAGCAGCAACAACAACATGGCCTTGGTTTTTGCGGTTATTTTGCCGTTTAGCCATAGGACCTACGTCAAATGAAGATCATAAATAACGCGTCAAGAAATGCTCGATAAATATAATGAGTCTAATGGGTAATCCGTAGTCCGTGGTCACTGTTACCGCTCGGCGTTTTAGAATCCTTAAAGAAACGCTTTTAGATAATTGTGATTCATCAAGTTTCGATAAGATAAATATGACAAAATAAGAAATTCAGGTATATATATATATACAGGGTGGCGCAAAAATCCGGACTAGTCACATTTAGGTTTGCATTTAATATAGTCCGGTTTTTTTGCGCCACCCTGTATATATATATATATATATATATATTCATACACTTTCTGACATTTGCGCTTCTATTTTAATCCAAACTCTATTTATCCGATTTATCCGAATGAAAATTGTCCTCGTGCCTATTAGGGCGAGGTCGAACAAAAAAATGAAATATGAAATAAGACAAGCCTGGGATATTTCCATTAAAAACTACGACATAAATCTGGATCTTCCAGAAATCCAGCAGCACGGATAGCACAGCACGGACTCATGGCGGAAAATCTCCTATCAGTCGTCGGTCACGTTTGCGCCAGCGCCCCTGGCGGTGGACTGCCTTCCATTTAAACTGTTATCGCCCGATGGCGATTTTATTTTGACGGAGCTTTTGGAAAAGCTTTCGCGCAACCTTAAGAGTTGCTCAGAATGGGAATCGCTTGTGAATTTCTAAGGGAAAATGCAGTAAATCTCAATGTTTTGCGAATAAACGTTTTTTTATTGATCCTGAAGAACCATTTAGGGGCTATCCATATATTACGCAGGCATTAAGGTGAGGATTAATTGGATCTAGGAGATTTTGCGTACGGATGCTTACGGGGTGGGAGGGGGGTCTCGACTGAATGCGTGTACGTATGCACGAAGGGAAGGCAGAAGAGTGGTTGAAATTACATAATAAAATAAAATATATATTATAAAATGAAATAAATTAGATTTGAACACAATTATTACTTACTCTCTGGCGGGCAATGGATCAAGAGAATTGTTCACGTGCTCGTTAAACATTTCTTGTTTTTCTTGGCTGTGACAAATTCTTTTTTAGTTCAGCGTACGTCTTGTGACTATGGCTAAAACTGTTGTCTTCAAACAGAGTGAGGGGTTGAGAAGCTAATTTTTACTGAACGTGCGCATTGAAAGTGGGGGTCCAAAAATGTAGTGGGGGGCAGAGGAAGGTCTAAAAACACGACTTCTTGCGTACGTAATATATGGATGGCTCGTTAGAGAAATAAAGTAACTTACATGATCAAAAATACACGTCAAACTTTGAATTAGTTTCTTCGAAATACTTAATTAATTTAATATCCTTTGTCTTCTCCCTTTCTTCTTCTCTCCCCTTCCCTCACCTCCTCCCTCCCTTGCACACACACACACACACACACACACACACACTGCTTGTTGCATCTTTCAAATGGAACATGCCCTGTGCCCTGTCTTAGACAGACACCGAGAGTAATTGTATCTCCTGGGCAGTGATATTTCAGTGAACTGAAACTGAATAGAAACTGAAATTATTTTAAATCAGTTAACTGAAACTGAAACTGAAACTGAAATTATTTCCCGAACTGAAACTGAATAGAAACTGAAATTGGTAAAACTGAAACTGAATAGAAACTGAAATTATTTCCCGAACTGAAATTGTTAGTAAATACTGAAAATTTTCTAAAGGTCTTTTTGGATTTAAATACACAACTTACCCATGAGCCTGATTTTGAAAGCGCCAGTCCGGTAAAAGAAAATTTACTTACCTACTTACTTTATCACAAAACTATGCAATTTGCACGAATTACTTGACATTCTTCAAACTGACTCACAGCCAATGTCATATATTCTGCCATCACTTCTAAATTTGGAGTGTCACCTTCACCATTTTAGCGGTTCAAGAAAGCTCATAGGCCTAATGCTCTCTGATTTCACAAGTCGCTTTGCTTCAAAGTCATTTCAATTTAATCATCCCTGTGCTCAAAACCATATCTGTGGCATCAGTACTACTGGCATCTAAACAGAACAGCTACTGGCGGCAGCAAAATGATGATAGCATCTGAAACACCTACCGTATCCGCTAATCCTACAGTTCTTCCATTCAATGGACAACTACTAGAACTAAATACTAAGATGAAGATGCACTTTTCTGTCTGCATCCTACGCTTTAGCAGATCCGGCTGAAGATTTGATCACTCCCCCTCAGGCCCCTGTTGAGCCTTCTCCTGTTAACAGCTGGCCTCGCCTCAGCAAAAATTTAGAAATGCACTTAAAACTAAATGCACATTGGATTTAACTTAGATACTTAACTTACTGTAGTTACTTAACTGAACAGAACAATTGTTACTTGCCACTTATTGAACGTTGAAAATGATTATCATCTTTAAAATGGAACAAACTGCCCTGAACTGAAACTGAATATAAACTGAAATTGGCAACCCTAGAACTCTTAGAAACAGACACCCGAACTGAAACTGAATAGAAACTGAAATTGGCAACCCTAGAACGGAAACTGAATAGAAACTGAAATTATTTCCCGAACTGAAATATCACTGCTCTGGGACATAAAAATACATCCAATAAATTCTCAAATATTACATTCCATCCTGAACAAATCGATCGTACGTCACTAAACTCGAACTCGGCAAATTCATTTCCTCTTTATCTTAACCGCCGTTCCGATTAGAATCTGACTAACGACCGACTTCAGGCCACCCGAAAGTTTGCATGACGTCCAGTTAGGCTGGTTCAGGGGGTGGCCAAACTGAGGGGCCGGGGAGTCCCATGCGGCTCTTCTCTGGCAGAATCTGCGCCTCGCGAAAGGTTTTTAAAAAATTGAGCCGATTAACAGATCAAAAGAAGCGGATAGCAGTAAAAAATGTTTGCGTGTTGGCCAATTTTATTACAGGTTCCATGAAAATCGCAGCAGATGTTTTAGTGAAATTTTGCAAAAAAATTGGATCCCAGTACCTTATTTTCGTGTTTAATTCGGCGATGTGGTTCCCAAGCTTTTGAAAATGGCCGGTTGTGGCTCGCACTTTCAATGGGTTTGGCCGCCCTGGTCTAGTCAGTTGACTTTTGATATTGGCGTGATTTTTGATTTTCCAATTCAATTGCCTCAGTTATTTGAGGGCCGCGCACTGACTGTCCTGATGTTTGGCGTTTAGAGAAAACCGGTTTAATTAATTATTGAGATGCACGTATCGATGTTGCCACCGGTAGTTTTCGAAATTCTGTAGTTTCCAGTAGATACAAGAAACAAGACGAATGTGGACAGTTACTACATTGGTTATCACACTGCGGGATGCTTACTTAGCCTCCTAAACCACTTTAAGTTACATAATAATAATAATAATAATAATAATAATAATAATAATAATAATAATAATAATAATAATAATAATATTATTATTATTATTATTATTATTATTATTATTATTATTATTATTATTATTATTATTATTATTTTATTATTATTATTATTGGCCTAATCAAAGCGACGTTTTAAAAAAATATGCTGGAGTTTGACGAGGAAAACCAGTAGACGAAGCATGATGCCTATTCTGCGAAGGAGAAGGTTTACTGGAAAACAGGTGGAACACTGCATCGAAGTGGCTATCTGTGAGGGTGGGGGCTTGGAAGGTGGGGTTATTATTATTATATCCCTCTCCATCTCCTCCTCTTCATTTGGAGGGATTCAATCGCACCCGGCGACCAGAAATCACTGCGGATCGCCGTGGCGCTATATAAATCTTGCTCCGGAAGACATTCTTTTCCAGATCGGTCCGGTCTTTTCCACTTCCAACATCCGTCTTCGGACGTTTCCGCGCGCGGCGTTCAGGAATTCCAATGGAAAAGGGCCGATCTGCTATTGAACCCTCGATCCATCGCCGATTCGTCGAATACCCCACCCCCAGCCCCCCCCCCACCTCCTCTCTCCTCCCTCCCCTCCCCATGGCCCACAGATAGAGCTTTTGAAAGAGACATTCTCAGGATAATTGAGGGGTGGGGTGGGGTGGGTACGACCAAAAATTGTCCCTAAAAGATGGATCGACGGAGGCAGGTGATACGTGTCACGTGCCGCCCCGAGAGTCTCGTTCACGTTCAGGATCTCGCGAGATCATTCGTCTTCTCTTTATATAGCGCTGCGTTCGTCGACCCCACCCCCCCCCGCCCGCACTATCCTTCCGTCACGTGATCTCAGAATGACCGTCACGTGGTGTGCGAGGTAGGAGGACTAGCCTATTGTGCGGACGCTTTGCTTTCAAAGGGCAGTCCCACAGTGCATCTGCGTATATATAGTCTGTAAGATAGCCGACGACTGGAACGAAAAGAAGAAGAAGAAGAAGAGGAGGAGGAGGAGGAGGAGGAGGAGGAGGAGGAGGAGGAGGAGAACAAGAAGAGGAATATTATTCTAAATCGTATTTTGCGTGGCATCAAGGTATAAAGCCCAGACATATTTTAAAATCCAACCAAAACCGTCATGATTCTGACCCAACCCAACCCAAGAGGACAATAGGATTATTTGACCCAACCCGACCCAACCGACCGTAATCCACTACAATTTCTTAAACCGGTTATTGACCGTAGAAAATCAATAATTAAAATTAGTTCTGCGGTCAACCCAACCAACCCACCGTAGCAAACACGGAAATTTCTGACCCAACCCAACCCAACCCATGGGTGGACTCAACCCATGTCCGTGTCTGGTACAGCAGCCCTGCTTCGTAAGAATTGCAGTAGTCCATGCTGTGTCACCTTGTCGATGTTCTGATCCGGAGCCAAATAGCAACGACCCAGCCTATATAGGCCTAGTAATTATTGCTAAATACTCGTGAAAATGAGCCACGCACACGTTGGATGCTGTCGAATAGATGTTGCGTTTAAACAGACTAAAACATGGACAAAAATGGTCCAAAGACCAACGATTCTGGGAGGCGTCGACGCAGACTATTTGGCGCCCCCTTGCGGTCAAAATCATATCATCGACAATGTCGTCGTAGAGTTTAATAGCGCTACAAAAACAAAGAACAGCCGATTAAACCAACTTTACCGAGGGCCACTAGACTGGCAACATAGAGATCAAGTTGACGCCTCTCTTAAATCTATGGCGACGACGTTTTTCAACAACACAGCGCATCAAACGCCGGTCGATAAACTATACTCCCACGGCGTGCGTTTTACGCGCCGCCACCTCTTGAACACAGCAACCGACAGCAGGCATATCGCACCGGGTGGGATAAGACAGAAATGCATGCAAGCGATAAATATCATGCGCAGATTATGAAAGGATGGAAAAGATAGGAATTTTCCAATTTGACATTCAGTTCATTACCAGTGGGTCATTAAGACCCGTATGTCCCAGCGTCCCACGTCGACCCTCTCCATTAACCCTTCTTCTTCCAGGAAGACGCAAACGTTTTTCGGGTGTGGTCGAGACGATGGCGCCAAGTAAAGGTCGCTTTATGGCGCCCGTCGTCATGGCAACGGCCCTCAAACAGGCATACGTCTTCGGAAAGAATTGAAGGAAATCTTCGCCGTATTGGGCGCCGATCCTTTTCCCGCCCCCGTTTCCGCGCATTTATTCGCCAGGCGGGCGATAATTCAGAGTTTCGCAAATGAAGACGCCGTAAAATTCTAGAACATGGCTGCGATGGGTCTGTGGAGGTCTTGTTGGTGTAGCCCTATGGGGTCTGGCTGTCTCAAAGGCCCCAAAATCCTAGAGTAAAAATATATTCGTATATTTCCAAGATACGTTTGCCCAATGTTTGCACTTATCCAGGCTTCTTGTTCAGACGCGTTAATTGAACTTTATATAGTTTTCCGAGAATGTTTTGACGCCTTGGTCTTCCGCTAGGTGGCGCTCTTGCTTAATTAATTAATTATTGTGCTTTGCCGCAGTATTTGATACAATTTCATCAATACTTGACAAATTAATTAATTAAACGATGGGTGTATTTCTTTGTATCATCTTTTCCGTCCTGCATTTAAGTCTTTCTCGGACTTCAAACAATCTTTCAAAATGAATTCAGTGCTTCCATTATCTTAGTAGGTATATATAACTACATAACGTTGGAGACATAACGTATATATATATATATATATATATATATATATATATATATATATATATATTAAGGTGTTGCAAATTTTGATTTTCAATTACTTTCAAATGGTTTCATATGAGCTTTTACTCACTTATTATGAATGTAATAATGTTTTTGTTTGAAAGCTCAGAAAAGTTCATAAATTTTTAGCATATGTTTTTCATATACTTGTCTAGCAGATTTCTTAAATCCATAGATACTCCAGTAAATTTGAAGACTGTCATAAAACAAGGATGTGCTACAAAGGCGATGTCAGCTACAAAATGAAAATATGGGGAAGCCCAGCAGTTTTTTCTTATCAAAAGGAGAGAAAGTAAATTAGAGATACATGGACGATGCAAGATGTTCCTGTTATTACATTGATATCACTCGCTATTACAAACATGGGCCACTGTCTTTAGCATTCTTCAATACGTCGATATCAATCGCTATTATAAACATAGGCCATCGTCTTCTGTATTTATAGCGCATCCAGCATGACAACCGCCGTTGTTCCATAATGCTAATAATGCACAGTATATGTGCAAATCAACCGCATATTTGAAATTTATTTCGTCCAGTTATAGATCGAATTCAGGCACCATATTCAGCCACTATCTTTAGCATACATTACTACATTGATATCAATCGCTATTGCAGACGTGGGCCATCACCTTCTGCATTTAAAACGACTCATCCATGACAACCCTCGTTATTCCATAATGCTAATATTACACAGGATTTGTGAAAATACAAACGCATTTTTGAAACTTATTTCGTCCTGTTAGAAATGGATTTCAAGCACTATATTAAGCCATTGTCTTTAGCATTATGCACTACATCGATATCAATCGCTATTGTAAACATAGGCCATCGCCTTATGTATTGAGTGCCCCTCCAGCATGACAATCGCCGTTGTCCCATGCATAATGCTAATAATGCACAGTATATGTGGAAATCATCCGCGCATTTGAAAGTTATTTCGTCCTGTTATAGATCGAATTCAAGCACCATATTCAGCCACTATCTTTAGCATCCATTACTACATTGATATCAATCGCTATTGCAAACATGGGCCATCACCTTCTGCATTTAAAACGGCTCATCCATGAGACTCAGCCAGAGGTTTCGTTGAGCACAATGACGAACCTGGAACTGATTGTGCATTGTGTGCAGTGTTATGTTAAGATACAGAGCCTGGCAATACTGCCAATAAAAATGGCATCATTGCATTGATATTGAAATGCATTCCCAACATTACATTATTTTCTATTTGTTATTGTTGTGTCTCTATTCTATGGGGCATTAAGGTATTTTAACGTAAAGTGTTAAATAAAATTGCTATAGTTACTAAAAAGTAAGACCAGAAAATTATGAATTTTTGTAACTTTAAGAAAAATTCATATTCATATCTGTTTCATATGTAAAAAGTGTCATCTGAAAAGTTTTGAAAGTTTTTGAAAATCAGAAATTCTGTGTTTTTTGCATCACTTTAATATATATATATATATATATATATATATATATATATATATATATATATATATATATATAGTCGCAGAGAAATGACAGCATCAACTTTTTATGTGCCTAACTTCGAAGGTTTGGCCCTCCCAATATTCTAAGTGGATCGACGCCTTTGGTCGTCGTCATTATCATCATTCCCACTACGACGGCAGCGAGCGACGACTAACGACTATACGCTTTCATTGAGTCACTGATATAGCGCCACGAGAATTCTTATTTCCGTCTAGAATGCGAATCGTCGCATGGCCGCCTTTGAAACAGCATCTCGCCTTGGCGCAGCGTGAGTTATGGGCGATTATCTCGTATTTAGTCGGCTCCAGTCGCTAGGTGGCTCCGGTCGCCAGGTGGTTCCGGTCGCTAGGTGGTTCCGGTCGCTAGGTGGCTCCAGTCGCACCATGTCGACGGCGGTGTCTGGGATTGCGTCTTTGAAACGCCAACCGGACAAGAAAATCGACTTCAGGCTTAGAAAACAGAGCAGAAAAATACGCAAGGAGACCTGAGCAACTGCTCCAGCGGTACGATCGAATATCTACAGGGTGGCGCAAAAAACCGGACTGGTCACATATTTAGGTTTGCATTTAATATAGTCCGGTTTTTTCGCCCTGTATTACACTCGTTTCAACTGGGCAGAGGCGTACTTTTGCTTCTATTGATACAATGCACGCAGGGATACAATTTTATAATAATAATAATAATAATAATAATAATAATAATAATAATAATAATAATAATAATAATAATAATAATAATGCGTTCATGATTAACAGTAACTTTTCAACAGTTAATGCTAAAATTAAGTTATATGCAAAGTGTTTTTAGAATTGCGTAAATCTAAAACAATCGTAGAATCGAAAACGTATTGCTTCTGCTATTAAAGTAACTAGACTTCTATAGAGCCACGTTACCCTAATGAAGCTTCTGATGAATTTACTTACGACAAGGAAAGAAATGCAATTAAAATGCAGTTACGTTCACGCAGTTATTTAAACTGTTCGTGACGACTGCCTTCCGAAAAGCGATGTCTAGCATTTCAGTTGGAAAGAACATGTTAATTCTCGTTTAATCGCTAGAGGGCTTCGCGAATTGCCATAGTAACGGCCAGACCACATGTGTCGTGCATTTCCCGTGAGTCTGTCTCTATTAGAGTTGATCTAGTAGAAAATTAGCAGACTATTCACGAGCAGCTTCTTCGAGTGATTGTGAAAACGATGACATTTTGTTGTTTTTGCGATATCTTACTCCTCTGGAGTTTCTTCAAAAGGAGGAAGGTGGAATTCTCGAAACACACGAATAGGTCTACTTCCATACGGTAAACTACGACCATTGCGCTGCCAGCGTTGTTCTTTTTGGGAGGAGGAGAGGCAACTGGCGATTCGCATATACCACTACTACTACTACTACTACTACTACTACTGCTGCTGCTACTACTACTGCTACTACTGCTACTGCTGCTGCTGCTGCTGCTACTGCTGCTGCTGCTGCTGCTGCTGCTGCTGCTGCTGCTGCTGCTACTGCTCACCTACTGCTACTACTACTACTACTACTGCTGCTGCTGCTGCTGCTGCTGCTAAGCGCCTAGGAATAAGCAGCCTCTACGGCACCTGTTTTCGAAAGCGTTATAGAAATTGACAAGAATTTGCTTACTTACTTACTTACTGCTATGACTACTAATATTAATACTAGTGCTGCTGCTACTACTACTAATTACTAACTACTAGTAATAGTAATAGTAGTAGTAGTACTACTACTACTACTACTACTACTAGTAGTAGTAGTAGTAGTAGCAGTAGCAGTAGTAGTAGTAGTAGCAGCAGCAGCAGTAGTAGCAGCAGTAGCAGCAGCAGCAGCAGCAGCAATAGTAGCAGCAGCAGCAGCAGCAGCAGCAGTAGTAGTGCTAATATTTTGGTCAGCGTTGTGGGGGCGGGAGAGCTGAAAGAATTATGGGGTCGGGGAAAGGGTCGACCCTATAATAATTAAAGACAGCATCAGATGACGTAAGTGTGACCGCGTAGCTGCGAATTAAATCGAGTGAATCGAGTTCGAATCCTGACAGAGCCTTCATTAGATGTGTTTTGATGAGCGGAATAGCATCTGAAATCACAGACGCGATTGAAACGGTTCGATCAAAACGCCGATTGGGCGAACGCTTCCGATTAAGTGGAAATCGCAGAATCAACTGTTACGAATAATTCTGCGGCGGTAACATCAATCCAGTTCAATGTTTCGATACGTCATTTCCGTTTAACTGGGCACGACTCTCTCTTTCAGACTTTGAACAAAAGTGAGTCGAGGAGAGACGAGGAGTTGACTCATCTGAAGAGATTAATTAGTTGTGTTTGAGGTATACAAGAAATGTGGAGGCTAGACCCCCGATATTTGAGGTGGGTGCAGTAGTGCAAAATGCCTGAAAGTCCATCCACTCCCCTCAAAAAATGGACCAGAAAAATTTGTGAACGATGGCCCCCAACGAGCCATGAAAGCGACGACCATATATTTGGTCAGCGTTGTGGTCGGGAGAGACCAAAGAATTATGGGGTTCGGGGAAGGGGTCGACCCTCGGTCTGGGAATGGGGAGGGGACATTCCAAGCCGTGGCAAAGTCTGAACTGTCTGTTGTTGAAAACGCGTCAACAAAAAATCTTCCTGAATATCGACCTAGTGAATATTCCAAGAACGAGAACAAGAAGACAAAACGACACGTGACCACAGAGATCTACGAAGCCGAATTACTGCACAGAGACGTGACACGTAGACTTCGTCGGCGATAGCTTTCTATGATCGGGCAAGCGTAGGCGTCATCGTGACGCTTATGCGCGTCATCATGACGTTTGGACGCGTCACGACCCAACTGTCGCTAGGCGCCGAATTTCGCTTCAAAAATAATAATAACCGGAAACTAGCGTCACCCAATGAGACACTTCCGTCGCCGTGACGACCGTTGCCACGGTAACGAACGAACGAATTCCTTAATGAAAGTCGTTTTTTCTGAGCGGTTGGGAAATAAATCAAAGAGAGAGAGAGAGAGAGAGAGAGAGAGAGAGAGAGAAAGAGACAGACATGCAGACAGACATACAAACAGAAAAACTCTAACGGGTTCACGTAAGATTTTAATTGGAACCAGTTTCCTGAAAAATATTTACGTTTTCATAAAAGAGAGAAGCATAGGACTTTTTCGGGTGATCTGTTTCGTGACATTTTTATCTTTAGTAATGACTTCTCTTCGACATGAGGAAAGGATCAAATAATTGTCGGTCATTGACCCCTTCCCCACATGTACAAACAAAGAGTTGTTTTTGTTAATTGTTGTAGCGCATTTTCTATGTCATTCTTTCTGCCTCAGTGTTGCGTTCGACGAATTTCTCTCGATGACACTGTATAATTCTAAGAGGCCCACATTTTCCGCACGGACCCTCTGGTTACGCCCGAGTTAACTAAAGGCGGGTGGAAATATTACTCTATGATAACTCTCTCTACTTCAAACTTAAGACAATTCAGTTATCCACTGTCAAAACATGAATAGTAATTTATGCAAATTAGATTTTTCACTGAATATTCATAAGAGAGAAAATCGTCACAGTTGTCTTATCAGAGTAACGGCGTTCCGCGCGTCTGGAGTCACGTGATCCTGGTAATCGGTTTTGGCAAAGTGATTTAAAGGCATCCTCTTTCCTCCTTCTCCTCCTCCTCCTCCTCCTCCACCCTCTCCTCCTTCTCCTCCTCCTCCCTCCTCCGTGCTCCTCCTCGTAAGGCCTGACGTCTGCTGAGGCGAAGGAGGAATCGTGAGGACAACTTCTGGCGGACGACGGCGTCACCTGCGCCACCTGTCGACGGTTCGCGTCCTCTGAGGCGCCTCCAGGAAGCCCATCCGCCGACCCCCGGGGCTCCCGCCGCCGCCGCCGCCGCACCGACCGAGCGTCCGACGGAACAGCTCCTCCGAGAAGTACACCTCCTCCTCCTCCTCCTCGTCCTGTTCCTGTTCCTGTTCCTCCGGTCCCAGCCCCGACCTTCCCGTCGACACGAGCGCCATTCCTCCTCTCCCCGCCGCCGCCGCCGCGCAGCCGCACCCACCGGAGGGCGGCGGGGCCGTTGAGGGGGGCGTGGTGGTGCCGCCGCCGACGATGACGTCAAGCATGCACGTCATTTCCGGCGGAAGTGGCCGGGCCGTGTGCACGTGATCGACGGTCTTGCAGACGCTGTCTCGGCTCTTGTACAGGTCCACGAGGACAGCCTCGTTGACCAATCGCCGGCGCTGAAACCTCAGCACAGAAGAAATACATCGGTCTCTCATGTGCATAGACCACCCCCCCCCCCACTTCTGTTAGGCCGCTAGCCCCTTCCCTCCCCTCCCGTAACAATTTTTTAGAAACTAGGCAGGGGCGTGTGGAAGAAATTGGGGTCGTCGGCCCCCCCACCCCTAGTTTTTTGTCTCCAGTTTACGCCTACTGTATGCATCGTCCCATTTATTTAGATTTACCAGTAAAACTTTTCAAATGTGGATGGGGAGGAGGGAGAGGGGATGGGCAAAAACCAAGCGATGAAGATTTACTGGTCAGTTATTCTTGTTCGTAATTAGTTTAATTAATCCTCTTCACTGATTCAATTCAATCAATGCAATCATTATGTCTATTTTCATCAATCAACCAACCAATCAAGAACTTTTGCAACAATCTCGTCACAAATAAAGACAAATAAGAGCAATGTTTTCTTTCGAAATATTCAAAAGCTCGGCAAAAAACTTCAAGAAGAAATAATTCACCCCGTGACGCCAGAGGGCCTCTGTGACCCTTTGACCCACGACACCATCTGCCGACATAAGTCGTCTCTAAGCCAAGCTCCTCGCCCCAAGCCCCAATCCACTCACCCATTAAAATAGAAGCAAGCATAATAATAATAATAATAATAATAATAATAATAATAATAATAATAATAATAATAATAATAATAATAATAATAATAATAATAATAATAATAATCCTGTCCTACCTTTTTCTAAATACGAACGCCGCCAACAGAAAAGCGCAACCGATGGCAACACCAACAACAGCGCCGATGGCAATGGCGACCAACAATCCTATCCAAAACATACACTGCACCTGCTTGTTACCGCCATTATTGAGACCACTATTTCTTCACTGAATCGAATATTTTCCATGAAATTTTCTTATTCGTACCAAACGCTGAAATGTAATTTTTCTAGATTTGTGTGACCCCCCACCGGTCATTGACCCCTTCCCCACAGAAACAAAGAGTTCTTTTTTTGTTCATTGTTGTAGCGCATTTTCTATGTCATTCTTTCTGCCTCAGTGTTACGTTCGACGAATTTCTCTCGATGACACTGTATAATTCTAAGAGGCCCACATTTTCCGCAGGGACCCCCTGGTTACGCCCAATTTACGATTGCTAAGCTCATTGGTCAGTTACGGCTCCACATGGAGGTCCGGGGGTCCCATGCCCCTAGTGAATGCCTGGCCCCCAGTGGCTCCCTGTTGGGACCCTATACTTACTACTACCGGTACTTACCTATCAACAAATGGTTGGTCCCCATGCTTAGAAGTTGCCACCCCAACAAACCCCCCCTCCACTTGCCAAATCCTGGAGCCGCCAATGTCATTGGTCATGAGAAAAGGCTCCAAGAAAAAGTACTACATCAGTACACAATGCTTTACGCTCAGAGTACAGTAAGTACAAAGCAGACTACTTCTTTACCAAAACTGTAGGCGTAAACAAGTGTAAAATCTCTTGAAATCGTTAAAAATGTATTCAAATAGTGCCATCTTCGGGCAAAATCTCCTGCTGCTACTCGAAAATATTTTGGAAAACACCGAGAAATTACCGCAACAAACGGAAAAAGAGCCGTTTGAAAATCAAAGTGACTGCCTCAGTCAATCAATCAATCAATCAATCAATCAATCAATCAATTAATCAATTAATCAATCAACTTCTATGACGCCACTATAATAAATGCCTAGGGCATCAGTCAGTGGGGAAGACTAGACCCTCCCAAATTTCTTCACCACCCGAAAATTTCGAGAGGACGACCTTCTTTTACTTGTTGGTAAAATATTGAAAAGAGGTGTCGTCTCCGGTAGGACTTTAACCCCACAATTTAAACTTCTAGGTGGCGCTACTAGCAGCAACCTTTAAATAGAGATAAAACTTACCAATAGGAAACTGTTGTTGATTGACTCGTGCTTCTTCCGTATGAGGTACCGTAGCTAAATTGAAATGGAACGTTTACAAATGAGCTTTTAAAAAATAAAAATCAAAGATTCAATCAATCAATCAATCAATCAATAAACTTCTATGGCGCCACTTTCATAATGAATGCCTGGGGCATCAGCCGACGGTCACGTGGTGCACGAAGAAATAAAGCAATATTGAAAGCAAAAGCAATAGTAATCGAGACAGATATTACTATATTATACCGTAATTAGGCAGTCAAGGCATCTTTCTGAATGTACTGGGTGGAGCAAAAAAACCGGACTAGCCACATTTAGGTTTGCATTCAATATAGTCCGGCATTTTGCGCCACCCTGTATTACTAATCTTCATTTACAAACATCAGAATAATATTTATCTATTTCTGAACCTGTTCTTAGAGGCTTTCAACATTTGATATAGAATCAAAATTAATCTTCAATATAAAACCCGTATTTGTGATTGCAGCTCTTATATTAGCCCTCATGACCCGCCTTTTGATGAAATGACCCTGTCTAGCTGACCACCAACAACATTTCACTGTACGGCCATTTCAAATTTAGACCAAGCATGCCAAGAACGCTGTATTAACTCACGAGATCTTGCTTACTTACTTACTTACTTAAAATCCACGTACTTTTTTGCAGTTACATTGAACCGCCTTTTACGCGTTGTATTATTATGCTGGAGCCCATCTGGCCTTGTTGACAGGTCAGTCGATTTATTTATATTAATCGAGCCATCAGATTTTCTCCATTGTAGACGCCTCGTTGAATATAATGCGTTGAAAAATGCACCAGCCAATCAATAACGTCGTTGCAAAGCGCTCGGAAGATTATTATTATTTAAAAGTAGAACACGTGACGCACGGCGTATAAGCACAGTAATCGCTTAACCTGTGCGTAATATCGAGGTTACAGTTGTCAGTGCATGGATGGCAGACAGCATTATCCCATTAGCCGTGCCATTATATGCATTATACAACGTCGATGGTAATAGAGAAAAATCGCCTGGCGAAAAAGTTACAGAAATCTGTGGCGCATCCAGTCCATCGTACAATTATTCGGAAACAGGTGTCGTCTGCGGTACGTCCGTTAATTTCCGTTACGGGCGATAATCGAGGATGCTGCTGCTGTTTGTTGCTGTTTGGACGACAATGGTCAACATGGCGACTCGACTTCCGGGTTTAATGAAATACGGCGAATGGTGGTCGAGACGACAGATCATTTATGTTGCGCATTTTACAATTTTCGCTGTCGTCAATTAGCTGTTCGACCGGTCACGTGATGTCTAGTCAGTCGGGGTTAGTCTGTCTGACTCTGTAGTCGGTAGAACAACTGATCTGATTGTCCTGCAGTCAGAATTGAATTTAGTGGCGCCGATTTTGCGAAATAAATGGGAGGGGTGGGAAGAAAATATTCCTGCCAGATTTTCGTACTCAGTGTAGAGACCCTAAATAGTTTAACAGCGCCCAGACCAACATTTCTTGTCTCTAGTGAGGGGGATGGGACAGTGAAGACTTTCGATGACCAACCAGTAGCGGGGTCGTTTTTAGACCCAGGGTATTAACCCCCTCCTCTCTCTCCCCCCGCCCATGATGTCAATAGCGACGCCCACGCCCTGAACATGAAGGAATCGCCTACCGCTCGAGCAGTTTCCGTAGCTGCCCACCCACTCGCTTCCTCTGCAGACGAGGTGCCATTTCTCGTAGGAACCATTGCAGGATACGAGGAGATTCTCTCCACTGCGCGTCGACCACGTGTCCTTCGAGAGATTCAACAGGTCGGCACATCCTGTCACTAGAGGGCCAGACGACAGAAAGACGGCGTCAGCGTCCTTACTGCATCCAATGCGATTTTAGCCTCGGTTGACCTTAACATTCTCGGTTTCTCTATAGCTGTCATGATGATGATGATGATGATGATGATGATGATGATGATGATGACGATGATGATGATGATGATGATGATGATGATGATGATGATAGTGGTGATGATGATGGTGGTGGTGGTGATGATGATGATGGTGACTACGACGATAACAACGACGACAACGACATTAGTTTCGTAAATGCTATGCATCGTCATCGCAGTAGTAGCCTTAACGACCGGCGTCATGGCGACATCGCCATGGCAACGCGGCCGCAGTAAACAGCAACGGCGTGCATCATTTATTTATGCAGCGCTACAATTCTCATAACTTCGACGCGATCAGCAGCGGTAACCGCTGCCTGCATTTTTCACCGCCAGATGGCCGCCGTCGCCACATCCCGAGCCGTCCATCCCGTCGCTTAATGGTCGTCGTTTCATTGCCAAAACGCTACCCGATGGGACGAAAAAACGACCAGCGCTTCTGGTACGAGACACTGTTGGCAGGAAAATTGTGAAACGTAAAATATTTTAGATGCACGTAATGACCCATGATCACCGTAAAGTAATCGAACGCTATAATGGCATATACGGTATTCGACAACGACAAGGCAGATCCTAAGACGTTACAGTATTTGGGCAAAGAAGAAAAAGCCGCATAACCTTTATTACGTCATCGATAATACCAGTCTACTACCACAACTCACCACTGCTACAAAGGTCGTAGTCGTTGTTGTCATCATCGTCATCATCATTGCCATTAACAACAACAACAACTACTACAACTACTACTAATACTAAAACTACTACTACTACTACTCAATGAAATACTCGCCTTGGTAGTGTAGTAGGAATAGTGATTCTGCCGCCGTTGCGTTTGGAATGAAGACACGAAGATCGCTGCCGTGTGACGTGTACACAAGTTTCTTCCTCTGTCTGACGTCACACGTCCGTATCACGTGATCGGCGTTTCCGGGGTCGAGAAGGACGACCAGCGGAGGGCAAAGGTCACTCTGACGGAGCAGCGGGGCCTCGGGGCCACTGTGGGCCGCTTTGGGTCCGGTAAAGTCGAGAAGGGTTACGTTGAGACGCTGCCCCGTGGGGGCCGTCAGGACCCAGGGGCACCGCGGCGACCCCGGACCGTCTGGAAGACGGGCGACAAAGTTTGCCAGGTACCCGGATGCGGAGGGCAGAGGCGCCCCCGCTGACCCATTGCAGGCCGCAGGGGTAGGCGCTTCACCGCCGCCAGTTTCACTACGGTCGGCCCCGGAAGAGCCGGATACTGAAAAAGAATTTTCCAACATTTAATATATATATATATATATATATATATCATACTATTATTGGGAAATTATATTTTCACTTTTGTCGGCCACGTTTGCTGGAGTGACTGCTTGCCATAGAACTAAGACTTGAATAAATACAGCATTTATTTCTATAATCAGGAATATTTTCAGCTTAGTATCTTTTCGATTATTTCCAGGGCGTAGCGACGGGGGTGGGGAGTATGTCGATATATATATATATATATATATATATATATATATATATATTCCCACCCCCGTCGCTACGGGGTGGGGAGTTTGGGGATGTATATAGATTTTTGGGGATGTATATATATATATATTGTATATATATATATATATATATATATATATATATATATATACATCCCCAAAAATCAGCATATATAATACAAGTGACGCCTTTTAGAAAAATGTGTAGGTCTATTTGTTTCAGTTAATGTGTTTGTAAGTCGGGTTAAACACGTGTTCTTTGCTCCTGTTCTTCGTGATCACGTGTAAGCGTTCTTTTGCTTCAAAGCCTAATT